>VTPC01005845.1:237640-257633 GCA_011009095.1 Ignelater luminosus
GCGTCGATTCAAGACCTCAAAGATGGAATTCGTGAGGCTATCGAGGACATAGGGCAGCCACTTTGCGATTTGGTTATGGAAAATTTCATGAAAAGGATATTGTCCTGTAAGCGTGGTCGTGGTGGTCATTTGCCTGATGTTATTTTCCACTATTAACGGCATACCTTCCTCTTTATAATGAAATAAACATCCGATCATTTATATTAAAAAATGGCACTTTTCTTTGAATATCAAAATAACACCTCTTATTGGAAAACCCTTTAGTAAAAACAACAGAAAAAGACGAAAAACTAGGAAAAGCATTAATAAATTTAATGCCCTAAAACAAAAGCCCGACATTGTCCCAAAAGAGAATGATAGCAGGAGCAGTGGAGTCCGTACTTTTATATGGAGCCCTAGCATGGATCAAGCCTCTTAAGTGGAAAAAATATAGATTTATGTACGAAAAACGACAGCGAAAAATGGCAATTCAAGTAGCAGCGGCCTACTCCACCGCATCGACAGATGGTCTGTTACTAATCACGGAAATGATCCCAATTAGCTTACTCGCGGATGAGAGGGTAAGAATACGGAATAAAACCAAGCTCGAAAAACGGAAGAAAAGGAGAATAACCAAAAGAAGATGGCAAGAACAATGGGATAGTTTAGAAAAAGGGCGTTGTACACACCAGTTAAAACCCAACACTGGAGAGTGATTAAAGCAGAGGAACAATAGTAATTATTATAGCACACAATTCCTCTGTGGACATGGTCGTTTCAATCAATACCTAACAAAAATCAAAGAGATCAAGGACCGAAATTGTAAATACTGCATTCCGGCAGAAGTAGACAACGCCGACCATTTTATTACCTGCGTCAGATCGACGGAAGAAATAAGAGAGCTAAAAGAAGAGATAAGAAGAAACATTAGGACGATAAATCTGCCAACAATAATTAAAGATCATAGGGAAGCGTTCAGCAAAAGTATAGAAAAAATTATGAAAAAGCATAAAAAAGAAGACAGAGATAAGACTAATCGACTAATACGAAGGCAAGGTAGCGCCGATGAAATGCCCAGTGCGATACCAGCGCTATTGAGATGTTAAGAGAGGGAGTTTTTTAGTTGGTAAGAATCCAACACTACCCAGAGTACGGGCTCTGAGGTGTCTTATGAAAGATTTTTCTCCTCCAAGGCAAAGAAAAATGCTGAAATAAGTTCAGAAGACGTTTGGATTCATTTACGTGTTGTCCACTGCGTAATGCAAGAACAAAGACATTATTTAAGTCAATATTTATTTGCAATTTTTGTGCTTTCTTTTGGCAGTGCATTTTATTTTAAAAGATCGTCATACGTTCAACAACAGCTTCTAACCTAACTGCCCCGCCTTACACGTGCGGAAATTCTTTTAATCCACATAAAATGACAGTAATGGAATTTAAAATTGCTTCCGATGCTGGGATCTTATTTAAATAAAATGCTTATGCTCGGCTTTTTAGCATTTGGAATTTACATCGAGAGGTACCTCCTCTCTGTCAAGATCAATTGATTTTAAAGCGCGCGAAAAGTTAATTCGAATCGCCCAGATAAGTTTAAAATTTTGAAATGTACCAAAGACCAATCAAGATTTCATTGGTTAATAATTGACAGTGATTGACACTACAATGCAGAGTCATTGTGATCCTGTAGGCTGCTGATTGGTTGAGGGTACACTTTTGAATTTCCAACATAGAGACTTAACTATTTATACCAATCTTTGAGCATAAAGAGGCGTTTACAGTGATGTTGAACACTGTATAAGTGCTTGCTAAGCTTAAATAAGGTACACAAATGACAAATATCTCACCATTCCATTACATGAAACTTCCAAATTGTATCTATAGAAATAAACCTTGCGATTAAAGTTAATCACCAATGGAAATAGTGGATTTAGCTATATTTGATGTTTTAGCGCCATCTATAATTATTTGCTTATTTATTTATGTTTATTTTACAATCTTTATTTCAAACAATTCTGAAAAGATCGTACTATATGAATTGCAATTGTATTATCTCTATTAGAGCTATTTACTAGTGGTGCTAGAACTCGATTTGCCTTTAGCCCTCAACAATTTTTGGTTTACTGGGATCATGCGAGAGAGATGCTTGCTTAAGTTTTTTAAGTTATTTTCTTGCAAGAATTTTCTACAGCTTGAGATTTTTTGATGCTGGAGTTTTTATATTGTTCATCTTCGCAAACTCAGCTGCAATATTCAGAACTTCTAATCTCGTGATATCAAAGTCCCACTGCTTCATTGTCTTTATTGCTTTGGCCAACCGTCTTTCTTGATCAGCAGGCATTGTTGCAGCCCTTTACTCTAGGTAGCGCTTTTCTTTGCCTCAAATGCCACTTAAATGGTACAAAAGCATAGTTCTTGGAATACTGTATAATCTGTGAGCTTGATGAATTGTTAGCGCTTTGATTTCTGAAAGTTCATGCTCTAGACTTTCTCTGGAAAACTAGAAAACTCTGAGTCTGCTATGTCTATGCAAGAAATGAAATACACTTCGCCTCCGGGTTTACCTTAATTTATCTCCATTTAATGATTTCTTGCACGAATTCTAAACATGACCCATTAAATGTTCATCTAGTTAACAAACATGGCATAAGGATGTATAGTTCTTTTAGTCTATCTATCAAATTTGAAAAAGGTTTATTACTTAAAGAATTACGAAAATTAATCGTATAATTAAGTAAACGCAGGAATGAAATATCAAACTTTTGGCTTTCATCACCAATTTGTTCAATTGCAAAAAGAAATGAATAAATGGAATTATGTACAATTATATATCATCCTTGGTAAAAGTAAGAAAGCTAATCTTTAAATCAGCTATTATAATAATTGCAAACTATGAAAAATAACTTAGCGATGGTTTCGCCAGCTAACAGCCAACTAAATTTTGTTTTTTGAGTGGATGATGATGTTTTCACAAGATCACCGAAAATATAATGAAACACTTGTTTATTGAAAGTATGTTTAATTAATTGAATCGATTGAGGATAAAATTTATTCTTTAGATATCTACAGTACATAGTTGTCCAACAATAGAAATGAAATTTTTGTAAACTTGATTTTGAACATTTTGTAAGACTTTTCTCCAGCTCCGCTATGCTGTATCATTCTGACTAAATTTCTGTGTTTCAAGACCTGAAAGATGATTTATAATGTTTTATGTTAGAGAAAAAGCAGACAAAGTTGCGTTAGCAACTAGTATAACTAATACTAGTGACGCAAAGTATAAACTTGAAGAAATCTAGTTTGATTTATGAATATACAGTTCACGTTCATAGCGAAAATATTAAATTAATGATAAAGTTTGCATACTTCAAAGATCACAACAAGATTTCATTTAATATAAACGTTGCTTGTAATATAACAATATTATTTTTTATTAAATAATAATATTTTATTTGTGTACATCTTTAACGAAGTAAAGAAGAGTCTTTGAAAATACAAGTTGGAAATCAGGCAGAACAATTAATCGTGCTTTGAAAAGATGTCGTTTTGCAAGTTTGTGAATAGGTACATCGCTTTGTTTTAAAGTGGAATCTTTGCTCGAGCAGGTTTGCTTTTAACGCTTGCACGATTTTCCCTTTAAGTTAAGGTCTCATTATATTCACGATATTTCATGCTGAATTTTTCTCCGTGTTTAAACAAAACTGTACCCATTAATTTCCATTGCAGACGATGTTATCAGAAAAAAATGCTCAAATATCTATTATGTATTAAAACGTGGATTCATATAAAACGAAATTAATTCATATTCTCCATCGAAAAAGCAGGGACATTAAATTTAACGTAGAAAATTATTGTTTCCACTGTAACATAACTAAGCGATAAAATTTCATGTTCATTTACTGTAATGTTTTATTAGGTTTCTGACATTGTTTTATTATTTTCAGCTGTCGATATTACACAAACAACAAACTGCCGTGTATGATTAACCGACTCATTTCAACAATTGCATCGAAAACAATGGAACGTATTATTATTATTCACGCGAGGCTTAGGGATTTAAACTGGCCGCTCAATTTAATATTAATAGAAAACACGCACATTCAAACAGAAAATAGTCCTAATAAATAACAACAATATTTCTAAAAAAGAATCCTGAAGAAAAATCCTCTTAAATCTTACTTTTAATGCAAATCCACCCGCGTCTATCAATCTCTTTAGTGTCGTCATGAGTAAGTCGTCTTTCGAGTCTCGGCTCTGAGAAAGAAGTACAACTTCGACTTTGACAAATCAAATCTGAAGCTTCGTGTTAAAGTTTTTCCGAGACTTGCGTTACGTTTCACTAAAAACAGGACGAAACTGTTTTCGAAATGAACAGCTATTTGCTTTATATAAAATAAGCCGGGAAGTGCCTCTGAAAGTCAAATCCGTAACAAGCCTTAACGAGAACGAGTCTACAGAGCTTTTTACAACCGTCGAGGAACCCTCTAATAAAGGGTGCGTGTGTGTGGGTATGTGAGAACAGTAATGCGTTGTAGGTCAACTCGTGGAAACGACTATTTGTCTCTCTAGGTTGATCTGGGGTCTTTATGCGTAAATGCGAAACTCGATAGTTCCCTTAGGTGTATGTTTGAGCTCGGCGGAAAAATTGAAATACTTATATGTGGGTTTCTAGTTCTTTATCAATTTCAGCTACAATAATATTTCATATATCGCTCGTATTCTACGTACTCTAAATTTGAATTCTTTTCAAAAAAAAACTTTGTCGCTACCGTTTTTATAACATTCATAAAGAATCCGAGAATGTATATTGTATATCGGAAAAAAAAGAAAAAAAAATAGATGAAAAGCAATAATATAACATATATATGTAGTCCTTGGTATTTATTATTACAAATTTTGCATTATTGTGGAGCAGCAAAGAAAGGAATTATTATGAAGGAATTTTGCTGATATAGCAATTGAAAGCATATCTCAAAACCCACGGATTTTTTCAGGAAGAGAAACTACCATTAATATGCAGGCTGATTATATTCCGACAGATGTCATCACTTAGGGATGAGAAGGGATAATTGATCTCATCTAATAATAATAATCAAGGTCACTCCACACACACAAACATACGTAAAAGATTCATCAATGCGTTACATCAATATATCATTATGAAGTTCAGTTACCTCCCTAAAAAAGGATACAATAATTTACCTTACATAATCTTTACCAGACGAGTTTATAAATAAATAACTCCGGTACATCCTTGTATTAGCAAAACAATAAGTGGAATTTAAATTGGAAAATGAAATTCCTCATAATTCCTATATTTAACAAAAATAACCTGAATATTAAATAATGGAATTCCAAATTGTTTTGCAACATACAAGGGATTGAGAAACAATGCTCTATGGCACTATAAAACAACGGAATACTTCTCTGACTGACAACAGCAACCCGTCAAAAACTTATTTCAGGTCATCTTTAATAACAACACTTAAAACCAACAAACAGAAGGAAGAGACCTTCGTTGATAACTTTCACCAAGGGATAAGTAAGTTATGTCTACACACACGTGGCAGAATTTCAATCTTAGTTTAAATAAATCTGTCTAACTAAATCAACGTTTAATATTTACCATGAGCTTTCTTTATGCTAAAAACGTGTACGTTGGTAGTTGTTCTGTATTTTTCCCTAAAACATACTTACTTCTTATAATTATTTAACAGCATAAATTAATAACGAAACCTACTTTCGTCAAGTTTAATATTTACTCCTAAAAGAACAAAAAACAGACCAGAAACATTTATTTAATTCTAGAAATTGTGTAATCTCATATGTAGAGCTGACCCTAATAGAATATTAAACAACAAGGAATTTCTAAATAGGTTATCTCCTGCTCCTAGGAATAAAGTCCATCTTTAAACATTTATAAATCTTGGCTGTTGTGCTGCCTACACGCTCAACCTTACAGCACTTCCAGTATCTGCGTTTAATTTTAATCCCTTCAAGATGAGAATCACTTATTAATACGTTCAGTATAACTGTATCTATCGCTTACTGATATGGTAAATTGTTACCTAGTACCACAGTTTGTTTTGCTGATTAAATAATCATCCGAAATCCTCTTACTTCAAATTCAACGAGAAATGGGGGAATGATTATATCTTTTCATTTTTCTGAATAGGGAATGAATTTAATATTTTTTCCCTTTTCATATACCTTTCAGAAAGGTTTTTATATAGATCGTACAATATTACATTGAAGTTACTGCAAATCAGTGTGCTACCGCAAACAAGTTGAATGGACTGAATTAAAAGTGTTCCGATGTTTTTAGAATCGCATCCATGAATTATTAATTTGATGTGAAGATTTTATAATAGCAATAATTAAAAGAAAATTGGTAGAAAACAGAAATTCAAAATTGAACAAATTTAACCTCAGCCCCTAGTTTAATACACCTGTATTCATCGATTGACAACTGAAAGCTAGTCGAAATTTGAAAATGGATTGAGATATGACCACTGAGAACACCAAAACTAAACTTCAGAATTTTCCAAAGTTTGCACCTCTCAGTTGAAGATTTTATTTATTAAAAAAAGAATTTAAAATGTAAAACAAGAATTCCATTACAATACAAGAATCACTAGAGAAACAAAAATTAGAAACACTCCCTACTAAAATAGCAACAGGTCGTATCAGGTTGAACCATAAAATTAAAAGTACAATACAAAATAAACAATAATTTAAAAAAGTAGCTTGTATGGGATATCAAACATGCAGGATCGACTTAAACTACAAAGTGGATTTAGAAATATAATCAATAATTTTCGATCGTTATACTATTTTAATCTGAATTGGTATTTTTAGAAAATTGTTTGACAACAATAATATTCTTGTAAGGGACAACAAGAAATATCTGAATAGCTTTTTTAAATATGATGATTTCAAAATACATCGATAGCGATGGAATTACAATGTCCTAAACCATTTAAAAAAGACACTTTAAACCGAAAAAACCTGAATATTAACAATTTAAATTTAATTCACTAATTGTACAGACCAAATTTCAAACTTAACTATAATTTAGGATAATTTTCCTAATAAAGTTAAATTCTTACGATAAGGATTACGATTACATTTTAGTCAGGTTTTAAAAATCCAAACATAACCTATTTTATATTCATATTTTTAGTTAAATTTTAATCCCTCATTAAGTGTGAACAACTACATTGCCCAAAGAACGAAACATTTAACTCGTTACTAAGCAATGTAACACAAAAAATAATTAAAAAAAGAAAAGCTGAAATGCTCAAAGAAAATTTGAGGCACAAAAACCATTCATCCAACAACCAGTAAATAATTGCAATCCCTGAACCAAATAAGTAATAATTGCTGACGTCATAAGTAAGTGCCAATCGTTACTGAACGTTAAAATCACTAATCTCATCAACCAAAAACAATGATCGAGAAAAATTGAATCACATTTTATCAATAAGTTGCTCAATATAATAAGAGTACTACAAAAAAACCAAAGAATCTTGAAAAAAACTTACAAAATCTAAACAACATAAGCATCCTGTACTAACTTGATACACATCAAGACATAATGACGCAAAACACCAACGGATCAGCCCATGTTATCTAAGACAAATTGGGCAAAATCTCAATATTACTTTACTACTAGGACCAAAAGGACTATTCTAACCTAAATCAACTAAGGAACCAATAACAATGACAAAAGCCAAAACCAAAATTACTTAACCCAAAATGCTTACCTCAAAACTAAGAAGCATACTGATTGAAGAAGTTACATTGTAACCGGTTCCAAGTACGTGTTGAGAAAGGAGGAAGAAGTCTGGTAGACTTGAGTGCTTACAAGTACCTCAAAAAGTAGGGAGTCAGAAGCCCGCAAGGGCAGGTAGGCACAAATGTATAGGAGGCAGCCCCTCCACTGTAAATGGGTCCTGCGGTCTTTCTATTTAAATCCTTAGCAGAAGTAAATAAGACTGTCACTTGATCATTGCCAGGCGCTGATATGGATACATTAAAATCATGTAAGAGGAAATTTGTGGCAAAAGAAACCAGAGTTGACGAATGAACTGAAAAAAAAAATAAAATCGAAATAGTTGCACTATCAGAGACTAAAAAAAAGACCAAGCAGTTAAGAAGGCGGACAATGTTTTATTCAGGAGTACTGCAATATGAACAAGCCGGGGGTGGTGTGGCCTTCATGGTTTCCAATAATTTGGTAAAGAATCAGTTGGCGCTTTATAAATGAAAGCTTAATGGTTTTAGTTTGGAGTGTGTGGGATGAGGACGAGGCTATCATTGCAGCCCACAGGCCAAATGAAGATGCAACAGTAGCTGAGAAGAACGAGTTCTGCAATCAGCTCCAAGAGACAATCTACAAGTATCGAGGCAATGCCATGGTTATGTAAGATCTTAATGGAAAAGTGGGAAGTAATCACGTTGCGTATGAAGAAATAATCGGAAGGTAAGGTGAATGTCCGAGTGCTCTAAGTTGAAATGGAAAGAGTGCTTTTGATATTTGTGTAACCAATGACTTTACTGTTACAAATACATTCTATCCCCACCAAGAAAATTCATCAGTCCACCAGAATTTCAAAGGAGAAAAGTGAAAAATCAATTATAGGTTTAATATTGGTTAGACGGCGGCAAAGGCGTCAGGTTTGAATGTGAGAGTTAGAAGAGGCATGCAACTAGGTACCGACCACTATCTTCTAAAAGTCAAATTAAAGATGTTGGATGATGGAAAGGTGGCAAATCGTAACCGTAAGAAACGACCAGTTAATAGGAAACTCAAATTCAGAATAAATTAGTACAAGTTAAGATCCTCCGAGTAAGAGAAAGATTTGTTCAAGCTGTTGAGCAGGAGATAGCTAATTCAGAAGCAGGACTTGTGGAACTCTGGAAAGCTTTCAAGCAGGTACTCTTGGAATTCGCAGGAAAATATGGGGCAAGAGTAGGGTAAACAAGAGGAAGGAAAAGAGAACAAAACGACAGAACGATGAGGTTAAAGAGAAACAAAGCTAAGGAATACTTACGAACAACTAAAAATGAGAAGACAGCAGCGTGCAGTATGTACAAGAAACAGGGGAGAGTAGCCAGAAAGGACTCAAAAGCAGTCGTGGGAGGTAACTGGCAGGAAAATAGAGGAAGATTTTGAGCAAGATCAGAAATTGTTCTATCGAGTTCTAAAGAACATGAGAAAAGAGTCAGAGTTCCATAGTAAACAAATAAAATATAAAGCTGCAAAGGTGTTACAGGAAGAGAGAAAGATAATGGAAAGATGGAGAGAATATTTCATGATACTTTTGGTACAGACGGATACTGCACCTGGTAATGTTGGGCACAGTACCAGAACCTTTTCTGAGGAGGAGTTGGATACAACTCTGAAGAAGATGAAGACCGGAAAGGCAACTGGCCACGACCATATATCACCAAAAATGGCTAAGTACCTTAGGCCTGAATGGAGAGCGTGATGCTAAGGATTTGTAACTTAGCTTTTGCGGAAAAAAAACTACCCGACGATTGGAAAGTTTCTATCGTTATCCCGATATTCAAGAAAGGTGACGGAAGAGATTTTAGAAATTACTGAGGTATATCTTTACTGCGTGTCCCTGGTAAGATATATTTCAGAATTACAGAGAAGGTTACGAGACGCTGTCAAAGATAAAATAGACGAAGACAATTTGGCGAAAGGGGCGCTATGTACCAAAAAAGCATCCAGTGTGTCTTCATAGACCTGGAAAAATCCTTTGATCGTATAACGAGGGCACGTATCTGGCGGACCATGGAGGATTACAGCGTGCACAAACACTTTGTCGAAGCGATCAAAAGCAGTTACGATGGCTGTAGGAACTATGTAAGGACAGGGAATACGACATCATCCGACTTCTACAGTATGAGAGATATGAGTCAGGGCTGCGTCTTCATTCCCGTGCTGTTTATCGTGTGGCGAAAAGGTAGTGTCCCCGTATCAGACCGTTTTGAGCAGATCACTGAAAATGATTTAAGTAAGGTTTTCTGAACTTACTTTTTCAGATGAACATGTGAAATGAAGAGTTTTTAAAATGTGACATGACAATTAGTACCGACAAGACGAAAACTATGATCCTTTCACAACGCTGCGCTGGGGCATAAAACACAGCATTTACTGTATATACACCGTGTTCGTTTTAACATTTGCTATAAATAATTAGTATGGGAAAACTAAAATAATATGCCAAATAGTTCGTTCTCCAATAAAAGTCGGTGAAAATAATAGTTGCAATCGATAGATAAGATATTCTAACGTACTGTCCAAAAATATTACCCTTAATATTGTACTAATATTGTAAAAATTGGTTTTTGTTGTATGCAGTATAAAAAAGCATCATCAGTTTTCATTTCTAATTTATTATTTCTTGTACGTTTTTCGAATACAAGAATAATAACAAATTATCTAAATTGTTATTAAATTAAAGATTAATGATAAATAAAATTTAAAAAAAGTCTTGCTTGTAACGGGGTTCGATCTTGCATTCGAAGAACCTGTGCGGTTTAGCAAGCAGTAATAACCATTGAACCACGGAGGCAAGTCGCGTCGGCTTTTCAGTTTTCGGCTTTTAAATTAATGTTTTGCAAGTAATTAATGAATTCATAATTTCTGAAGAATTGGGATTGTTATTAAGAGTAATATTTTTGGACAGTACGTTAGAATATCTTATCTATCGATTGCAACTATTAATTTCACCGACTTTTATTCGAGAACGAATTATTTGGCATATTTCAGATTTCCCATACTAATTCCCTATAGCAAATGTTAAACTGGAACAAGTATAAAGTTTCAAGCACCTTGGCTACGTAATTCAAGAATCGGGCAAGATCGCCGAGGAGATGGACAGTAGACTGGCTGCAGCCAACGGACTGTTCCATGCCTTCAAGACGAGATTTCTTCCCAAGCGTGAAGTGTCCAAGAATACCAAAAAAGTGGTATACAATACCGTTTTTGTTTTTGTTTGTTTTTGTTTGTTTTTTGCTGGACCCTGGAAAAATCAAACCACAGCAAATTGCCGCTATGGAGATGCGTTTTCTGAAAGTCGAAAGCAAAATCCAAAAGGTTGAGTCAGATGGTTCGGGCACCTGACTAGCATGCCAGACACATGGGTAGCCAAACTCTCTTATAAGGCCAGACCAGACCCGATTAAGTAAATAAGTAAGTACTGATCGAAGAACGCCAACCAATGCCGAGAATGAGTTTTGATTTGATCAGAACTGTTAAAAGAGTCATCCTGATACTTAAACCACCTTAGACAAAAACCTTCAATTTCCCCTTTAGGGCGCTCGCAGTGAAGCTGCGACTGCACGGATTTAGAAGCGTAATATTTTTGTTTTCAGGAACAAAATATTTTTATTTAAACATTTAATATACAGAAAATGTTTACCCATAAATAGAACAAAGTCAAAAACAGAAACAGAAAGTGAAGAAGAACTGATGGTGTTGAACTTACAATGTGTTTCAACGCATGCACCTATTCCACGATGCATTTTAGATAGGCTTTCAGTGCATGAATAAATTTATTTGATTATTTTGGTGGCAATGCAGAAATAAAAGAATATCAATGAGTTGTTCGGGTTATGGAGAAAGTGAATGACACAATAACTCTTCCTGCTGCGATTTAAAATTTCTGTTATTTTAAGCTTGACATGTAAACGCGCAATGTTCTGGTTATTGTAGCACCGCATGAACACTAATGGTCAGTCGATCAATGCGGCCTATTTATAGGTCAAGGTTTTAAGACAACAGTGATCAGTGTGAGTAAATATTTCATGCAAGCAACGAAAAATTATTAACTAAAGCTAAAATAGCTTTATCAGTATAACATGTCTATATATGATGCTTGAAATTTTTTAAATCTCTTTTGTCTTTCACCTTCTTCTATTGCTTTCCCAATTATCAATTCTTTGTGTAAGTTATATTTACTAAATGAGTTCCTGAAATTGAAGATAAAATATTTGCGGATCTTTGAATGACATATTGATATACTGACCTTTCCGATTCAACTATTCAGTATTCATCCGAGGAAGCTAGAAACTCACTCGCTTAATATACCCATTTTGTCGTGTTCATATTTTCTAAGATAGAAGTTACGGCTCCTGACTGTTTTTATTTTTTCTTTCATAAATTTTAGTTTTAAATTTATATACAATATAAAAAAATGAAAAAAGCTCATTCCTTTCTTATGCTGTCAAAAGGAAAACAGTTTATTTTGGTGCTTCTAAAAACATATCACGGAGGTAGTTCGTTGTATACCTATTTCTATTCAAATTTTCGATTTAGATTCAGTAGACTGCGATTTTCTCCACCACTTACAACATATCTGAGTTTGACGTTCAAACCAATTTTGATGAAAAGGAAGAAAATACCCGGAATCCATAAAAGTCCCTATATATACGAGTTACCTACAGGTTGGAATTAATAGGTTAGATTGTTTTGCATTTTGTACACAGAACTCTTATCTTTAATGTCGCCGTGGGATTTGGAACGGATCCGATTCGGCATAACGACTAGGAGGGGTTGTTGCTGCTCGTTTAAACGATAAAATGTGTCGTTTAACTTGTTAATATCAACAATAAACTCGTAAAAAAATAATACCCCCTTTTTTTACAAATTAAAACAATTTAATCAAATACATAAATTTTAAATTATTTGTCTGGTTTGATGCATGATTAATATACATTTTCCGTTTGATTGATATAGAAAATGGAATTGTTTGCGGGGGCTCTTCAAACAATGCTTCAATGCATTGCAAATGAGAGACTGATCAAATATATAGAGCTCGAATGCCAGTAAATATAAACTGATCGATATTTTCAAAAAAAAAAATAGAATGAGATTCTGTCTATCTGATTTGCATTATTGGTTTGGGGAATAATTTAAAAGTAATTTTAGTTTTTATATTTTAGTGATTATTTTAACTTATTCTTCATTTAATTAAAACTCGAATATGAAGATTTTATTATTTCATTATTTCGCACTTCTAATTACACAAGCATATTTAATAGAACCATAGAGAGCATTTTCGTATAGGCTGTTTTTTATCGATCGATTTGGTAATTCATCAAAGTCAATTTGTATTCTCAAACAGTTTAAGTTTACTTACAAATTTTTACCTGGTTGAGCAAATTAGTTTATAACAGAAAAATCTGCTACAATATTACGCTAAAACACTCTTGACAGTATCTAAGATCATTTACATTCGTCACGGAATAGACCTTTAAAGTAAGGGTCAAGAACTCGTGTGCGACTCCTTTTTTCAGACAGAAATCTTGAAGATGTATGATCGAGAATGTAGGTACGTACAGCGAGTACATTAAATCAGTAGCAAATTCAACTCAACAACTGCATTTTCCATACGGTTTGTGTCAATAAAAGTGTCGAGTGCAGAAATTTCTTTAATATTAATTAGATTTTTGCTTAGCAGTAATTAAAAAAAAAGATAATTAATTGTTCATTTGCATTACCTACAAAAGGCTAATAAATGACTTTTTACGGAATTTCCCATTTTCGTAATAGCCGCTATAAATCTTTGAGGTTTCCGACTTTAACGCCCTTTAGTTCAAAAACGGAAAAAGGAGCTTGATTTAAACCAGAATTAGTCTGTGTATAAGCCTTTATGTATGCAAAACTTTTTTTTAATATTCCATTTAGAGAAATAAAATATAGAACAATGTGATTAAAACTTCCCCTTCAAAATGGTACTATTGAAATGTCCAAACGCTTCTTTGTATAATCAGGAAGTAACTCAATTTTAATTTTTCTAGATTCCATTTACGAGTCGAGCTTATCTTCTTCACATTACACCTTTGGTGATTACCCCTAAATAGGCTCCATAAGAACATACACGCAGCTTCGAATTAAATCCAGAACACTGGAATTTTTCATAACAATCACGTTCTACTGTCACTGATTTTGCTCAGGAATCATCGGTCATTATCAGCCTATTAGTGCTGTAGTTATACCTTTAATTCTTGTACTGATGTGCTCTCCCACAGCATTTCTCAGTTCTTCGCAAACACCTTGAGAATTTTTTACTTTACAAGGATCACTACTGTAGTCTTAAGCAAATCGATATTCCAAGGCCAATTCGTCTAAAATACGTTCGCTGTTTTAAAACAAAAATCAAAAAGTGCGTGTAATCATATAAAAGTCCAATTGGTCCAAAAGAGAACCAGCCAGGGGGCTCAATTAGCTTGGGAAGTGCAATTCGACCTAGAAATTTTGATATAGACCAAAAAGTCTCAAACATCAATGCTTCCTGCTTTTTTTTCAAAACATGACTTTTAAATAATTTGTAACGTTGCTCAGCAAAGAAATTCTAAAGCCATTTAAAAAAAACTGGCTAACAGCCTCGTTGACCAAAAAGACACACCCGAATCCAGAACTTCAGACAGGATAGGACATTCATATCGCTCCTATCTTTGTAGAATATCATCGCTTGGCAGACTACAGTTTGAGCAACACTGCCTTCGGACATATTATTATAATAATGGGTAGCTAGAAAGAAACGCTAGTCCTTTTCCACCTCAAACTGATATCGATCAAACTGAAAACAATCAATCTCAAATTGAAATCAATCCGAACTGAATTTAAAGTTGATTGGTCTCAACAACTTGAAACTGACTCAGTCCAATTTAAAATTGATTATTCTAATATAATATTGATTGTTTTCAATTTGAAATTATTGGTCCCAATTCGAGTTTGATTGGTCTGAATTTGAAGATGATTAGTCCAACTTGAAGTTGATTATTCCAATTTGAAAATGATTAGTGCCCATTTAAATTTGAAAAAGTATAGACCGCCCAAGCTTTGTTTCTTCTCGCCGCTAAGAATAATATCCTTTTACATTTGACTTATTCAGTTCTGGGAGCAAGAGTGCCTACGCTTCGTATACGAGAGGTGCATAGGAGGATGCAATGCAACCACATGGGTAAAGAAAATCCAATTAGGCATAAACAATAGTGCTGGTCTATTCGGCTTCAAGTCTTCCTTTTAGGATGTAAGTTCTTATTATGCCCTGGAAAGTTCAAGCTAGTTCATGTTCGCTTTTATAGTGGATCTATCATCAAGTTAGTGAAATTAGAAGTTTTTGGACACAAGATAGGATAAAAGCCTCGGTTATTTGCACCTTTTGGATCTGAAGAATTCTTTTAAGTTAATATATAGAACAAACAATATAATATTTAAAGACGAACACAGATTACTTAAACTATAAGTAAGGTGCGTTCTCTGTCCGTCTGCAAAAAGGCCATTAGCAAATAACCTAAATTGCCTAGTTTAGGGGGAACTGATGATTGGATATTAGATGGCAAGCATTTCAGCAGATAAATTATCATTGGAAGAGTAACCTCACCCCTCGCTGAAAACGGAAACATAATGCTTGAGGTTGCTTTTAAGGAGAAGAGCCAGACGATCAGATAGGAGAGGGGAGAAAAGTGTCAATGTCAATGTCAATGTCAATGTTAGTGCTTTAGTGAAATTAAGTGTTTAACGAAGACCAAAGCTTAATAAATTCGGTAATTGTTCGATACAGCTACCCGTAGAAAAACGACGTTTTGAGAGCAGAGTTTTGGTATCAGCAGGTAGAGAATTATTCACAGAACACAATTAGGTGGTCGGGGGTAAAAAAAATTAATCCAATCTTGGTGAAACCGACGAAAAACAAACACGATTGTTAAGCACATCTTAGGTTATGTTGCACGATTTAAACAATACAGTTGGCAACTAATTCAGCTGCTGCGCACATTACCAACCCTCTACTGCAACATGAACCGCGTACGGATGTTATGGGCGGCTTACTTTCACTCGCAAAATGGCGATTATGTGTGCTGGCTGTGATCTTCGTTAATTTTTATAATGAATTTCACCCCAAGTGAGGGTGTTGTTAGGTTAGATAGAGTTAAACGTTAATTCTTTTAATAAATTCCATCACAATCTTGCACGGGGGCGTAGAGAGAGTGTTGCTAGGTTAGTGGTAGTTAGAAGTTCATTTTTTAATGAATTCACCCATGCTTGCGAAGGGTCAATGTTCTCCAGGTGATTTAGGGAAATTGGGTTGGTGTGCTGTCGAATAGTAACACGAACGGAGCCGCGATATCATAGTGTCATGGCTGTCGTTTTGCTAATGAACTGTCAAGATCGTCAATTTTCAAAGTTTTTTTAAAAATTTTCTAAGTGTTTGGCGCCTTCCGTAGGTATCTTTTGATTCTGTTAATGGATATGCATGCATTGGTAAGGTTAAAGTCTTTCTGTACCAGTATAATCTTAGGGGTAGCTGTATCGAATTGTTACCCAAAAATATATAACCTGTCAGAGGAAGAACTTCGAAAGTCCGCTACAGAAGTATACAAGTATACAAAAGCTAGACTGAAAGACTATTTAAACACAAACATCAATCCCACTACAGCACACAGCGATTTGCTAGCTGGAGAAAACCCCAGCACTTCCAACGACGAACACAAAGGGGTGAAGCATAAGAAACTTAGAGACTCTTTAAACATGAACGTCACTCCCACTACCATAACCAATGATTCACCAACCGGTAAAAACTCCAGCATTCCCAACAAAGGATACAAAAAGGTAAAGCATAAAAAACCTAAAGACTTTTTAAACATGAACGTCACTCCAAATACCATAACCAATGATTCACCAATCGGTGAAAACTTCAGCATTCCTAACGAAGAATGCCAGACGGTAAAGCACACGACAAGAATTCGAAGAAACAGGTGAAATTGCCGTTGAGAACAAATTTAACATTCTAGCGGAAGAGAATACAAAAGACGATGCCTTTGACGCAAGCCCAATCGAGAGTGTGAAGCGAATGTGAATATCACCGATTGTCATCAAACAGAAAGAACGCTGGGCATTCCTGTCAAGCGCATTAAAATGCCTAAACTTCAATTTCACCAAAGCGAAGAACGTCAATAAAGATATAAGCATCCACCCACTTTCTCGATGATGCAGAAACGGCATTTTAAACATACTAACTTCCGGCAGAAAAGCTGTTACGGATGATACACCGAGATATCCCCTCAGAAACCGGCATCGAAGAATTTAAAAAAGACCTGCAAGATAGAGGTTTTTAGGTAAATTCCGCAATCCGAATTACTGTAGGAAAGCAAAGACGACCCATTCCCCTGGTTCTGATGAACCTAGTCAAATCACCAGAGCAGAAAGAGATCTAGAATTAAGATCTGTCCTCGCTCTTGGCATCAAAACTAAAACACCCTGCTAAAAGCCATCCATTATTAGCAGTGCCACAGGTGCCAAGGCTTCAACCATTTTCAGAGGGGCTGCCACTTTTGTACTCACTATGTGAAATGTGCTTGGGACCACCACTGACCACCTGCACCAAAAGCAAGGACCAAGCGGCAACACGCGCAAATTGTAGTAGGGGCATCCAGTCAGTTACCAGGAGTGCCCAGAATTTTCAAAAAAGACAATCTCACAGAAGAAACCTGAACCAGTCTTGGAGAGTCGAAATATGATTCCAACAACAAGTTCATCGTCAAGCCCGCCCCGTCTCACAAAAACATACAGCAAACTGATTGCAATTCCTTCCGCTTCTTCAAATACAAAACCACCTCAAGATTTCCAAACTGCTAACTCACCTTTCCTTCACCGACTACTGAGGAAATCCGCCAGTATAAAGCACACCGAGACGCTTAAGAAAGTACTATCAATACTTCCACAAGCTACTGCCAGAAATCCTGTCTCTTCTGGAATAAACTCCTGTTGCGGTCAAAGTACGCAACGGGCTATAAAAATGCCCACTCTACAACAATCACAAAGATCCATAAAACAGATAAGGAAAGTTAAGGCACAATGTTAGGCACTCCATGCGATAAAATAAATGAAAAGATGGTTGCTCTTGCCTAACCTGACATTGTTGCCATTTGATGCCAACACGGTTTTTTGTTTTGAGCAAAGCTGAAAATTGGTCTTGTCACCGTTGTGTACCCTATAAGCATCATCTGACATATGAATTAAGTTCTTTTTGGTTACGTTATCTTGAATCTTATCATATCAGTCTTGTATATCAGCTGAAGATACCTTAGCGCTGGCTAAAGTGATACTTTCTAACGTTGTATGTCTCGATATAAACCTTGAATACTATCCCTTGCCTGAATAATTAATTGAAAGGGGATTATTACGTCCAGATTTATCAAAAAAGTCTTGGATGATTGCTTGGATATTTTCTTCCCTTCTTGGAAAGTTTTTTTCCAAGTACTCCGTAATCCATTCTCAAGAACATCTTCCTCTTCTTTTGTGAAAAGAAAAGTGAACGAATATAGGATGTTTTTAAAAACTTCTCAGAAAATCTGAACTAAAGATTTGACTTCTGCAGTTTTTTGCTTGGCACGTCATCTTTGATGGTCATCAAGGTTTCTTGAACATTTTTCTCGGTATATAATTTTTTATAATTGGTATTTTGTTTTGTCTTATCTATAGAATCTCTAAATGCTTTGCAGATTGTTAAAAATTATAATGTCCTGGAATATTTTAGTTTGTAAAAGCTATAACCTAGAGAAAAAGCATAATGAGAACTGGCAACCCAACATCGATACATAGGCAGAGATTAGCACTATAGAAATAAGTTGTTCACGGTCACAACGTTTGGTTACAAAAGTTTTAACTGCGGTACACGTCTCTCAAAAAGTATTTTCTTCAAATGTCCATTATCTTCTTTACTCTAAAAATATCAGCCTCCTCATAGAATTTTGAAAGCCGGAGCTTATGGTAATTCCATACAGCACCATGTATAGAGACTCCATAAGTTTCGATCTCCAAAGCAACTTTAGAACTAAAAACTATCAAATTGTTTTAACCCCATAAACTATTATTTAGCCTTATAGGTTACAAATTGAGCATCGTTTACAATTACATGCAAGTAGAATATCGTAGATATAATTGAAAACGAAAGCATCATTGCTATACAATTTGAATTTATTGGCATTACTGTTTTATAACTTATCATATTACTATGCAGCACTAAACCTTTTAACTGCAAACAAAAGTATCGATTTGTTACTAACTAAGTAAATAATGTAGTATATTTACGTTCCTTGTTTCAATCTCAAATGATTGATTGACTTTATCTGATGCTGACTACCTGATGAAGATATCCAATGAGAAAAAAACCAAAAATATTCTAAACAGAACAAACAACTTAGTGTGTAGTTAATAACACAATCGATTTTCTTATCAGCCCTTTGATTACAGGCTTGGACATATATGATATTGTTTTGGTTTTATTCAAGGTCATAGCAGATATTTAAATAGATGAGTTTGACGGTCAACAGTAAAAAATGAACTTCAAGGAGTTTCCATTGCAACTATTATACAGGGCTCGTCACATCTCAAAAGACAAGCATAGAAGTAATTATGGTTGATGGCGCAAAAGAATTCAGAGATTATTTATGCAGTAGATGCAAGTAAGTGAGAGAAAAATTGCTTTTCCTTTCGAAGAAAGAAGACTTTTTAAAAAACAGGGCAATTGAGCAGTGTTTCATCGACAGGCTTAGTTAGGGTTTGGTTGATTTTAGTTGCGACGCAAAATGTGCAACCGACAATGCTGCTCTGCTGATTGCTAAAAGAAGAAAAGTACATAGAGAAAAATGGTTTTATTCAACACTATTCTTAACATCAGTTTCATAATGCTTATGCTACAGGTAGAAAGCTTGATTCATTACGTTTAAAATTCGTAATGTAATCGTTAAAAATTGATTTACTTCAACCCATTCAGTAACTGTAAAGAGACTGGTTAATATGGGATAACTATCTAATTATTACAGAACAGGAAATTGAAACCACTTTCCTCAAAGGATGTGTCACAGTGTTTATTTGTAGCTCACAAATCTGTTCTACTATCAAAAACAAAAAAGCCTATTTACGAGGGTAAATCAACTATATATCGGAGTTAAAGCTTTGCAATTTATTGAAGTATAATAAAGATGCGTACCT
>VTPC01005847.1:0-15010 GCA_011009095.1 Ignelater luminosus
TTTTTTGCACAGTTAGTAATGTCAAATTTCTTCTGTGCAAGAACCAGACTTTTACGTTAGTTTGTAAGCTTTCAGACGTTATTGTTGGTTTCCTGCTACAATATAACTTTTATGGAGAGCTTAAAACGTTCTTAACAGCTTCTGAACAAATTTACTTCAGAGTGGACTTGACTAGTTCTTGCATTGTGACCCTCAATTAGAAAGTTTGCCAATTCAACCAAAGTGTACAAAGTGTCCCATTGAAACAAATCGAATAAATTTATCATACAGTTTCTCCATCCCGTATAAGAAATATGATGTGTTTACAATCTCAATAATTATTTCTAAGCCTAAGAATTAGGTTACAAAAAAACTTGTAAAATGTTACTTACATTATCTATGTCATATTGTATTTTATAGTACGCAGGTACAGCTTTACCATCGTACGAGCTGTTGCTAATTCTAACTATTATTGATCTATACCTAATTTCGACTATTTCAGGAGGATGGAGCAGTACAGGCAGGCTAGCTAAAATAAAATAATTTATTGTTAATGTTTGATAATCGTTGTAGTTTGTACCAAACCTACATATTTTACACTGTGAACCCGTAAAAGAACCTAAGCATTCTTTTACTGGACATTCGCCCGTGGAAGCGAAGCAGGGTGGATATCGACAATTTCCGCATTCTTCAGAGCAGTCAATTCCATATTTACCATATGGACAGTCTAAAAATAATAAAAATATTATACGTATACAGGGTGTTTCATTAATAATTGGAAATATTTTAACTGTAGAATCCTGAGCTCAAAATATTAAGATTTAACCCAAATCACTTAGATAAAATGTGGCTCCTTACTGAGTTACAGGGTGTTTTATTTACATATTTAAAAACTATTTCTACCCAGTACTTAAAAACTATTTGACGTATCCTTGTCATACTTGGTAGGAAGTTTAGGTACTGCACACCCTACTACATTATGTTAAAAAAAACCTTTCTGGCTACTACCAGAGGCATACGATAGGGGCAAGGGAATGGTTGACCCTTCCCAAATTCTACGCCACTAGCGGAATTGCCATTTTAGCACAATTTTTCGATTCTTTAATACTTTCCATGTAAATAACATAGTCTTCATTCATAGCGATATAGTCATTATTTCTCGAGATATTTAAAGTTAAAAATGAAGTGGTACAGTTATTTGATTTTAATGTGTATTAATTATGTCGGTGTTTTTGGGTCATAGCATTGCATTTATTACGCAAATGAAACTTTAATCCCTATTAACAACAAAAGATTGTGTTATTTATTAAAATTTCTTGAAACGAATAGTTTTTAAACTTTTAAATAAAACACCCTGTAACTCAGTAAGGAGCCACATTTTATCGAAGTGATTTGGGTTAAATCTTAATATTTTGAGCTCAGGATTCTACAGTTAAAATATTTCCAATTATTAATGAAACACCCTGTATAATACAATAAAAATAAGAATTAATTGTGATTATTCGGTAACACATTTTGGTGTATATAATACAGGGACATCATCAATAGGAGGAAGCCACGTGACCACTAATTTAAAAGTGGCGCGAAATTTTACCTTTCAACGTTGGCTAGACTCCCTCACGATTACATTTCTAACCTAAAATTACATCGGCGTGCGTACGTTCCGTGGTTTCTTGGTCTCTGTTTTGCGTTTTCTACGGTTTATTTTGTTCTATTTAAAAATCAGTCTTTTTCAAGACTAAATCTGTTTTTTGTGAGTTAATCGAGGTAAGTTAGATTTAACGCATTCAAAGTGTGATAATAAATTTTAAAACTGCATAATTATTTCAGTTTGGAAGGTTACGTTTTTGGGATGCCTTTTACAAGCGAACAAGATAAATTTATTTTAATAGCTCACTATCGAAGTGGAACACAGAATGCAGATGGTTCGTGGACCTATTCATTACAATCTTGTATCCAACAATTTGAACAAGCTTATCCTAAAGTGGAAGTCGGGTTTGAAGAAAAACATTGCATCTGCAAAGGCAAATTGTCTGGTAGACCAACCGTATTAACTAATGAAGTTCTCGAGGACATGCAGATGCGAATGAATCGTAGTCCCCATAAATCCATTAAACACTTAGCCACTGAAACAGGTAGGAATCTATTTGCATTAAACAAATAATATGTTTTGCTTCATTCGTGTTTTAAGTTATTAATTATTTTGAATTTATCACTTGTAGTAATTCAATTGTTTTATTAGCAAACTTAAATAAAAAACTGGCACTGCTATTTATTTCTGAATTATTTACATTCATTAAACAATTTAAACTATTTTAAACCATAATCCAACCAACAACTTTTTCCGCAGGACTTTCATATGGAAGTTGTCAAGCTGCATTAAAAAAGAAGCTACGAATGCATCCCAATAAAGCGTCTGTAATACAAGAACTGTTTCCGCATGATCATCAATTACGAGTTCAATACTGTCAGTGGTTTATGCAACACTTGAACAATGATGATATGATATTACATTTATGTCAGATGAAGCATGGGTTCATTTGTCGGGCTATGTGAACATCCAAAATTACAGAACCTGGGCCACAGAGAATCCCCACAATTATGAAAAAACAAGTTTGCATCCCCAGAAGGTTGGTGTATGGGTTGCGATGTCAAGACGCAGGATGTATGGTCCATTATTTTTTAATGACACAATCAGTGGAGAAAGATACCGAGATAATATTTTAACACCTTTTATCGAACAACTATTGGACGATGAAATCCAAGAGGGCTACTTCCAGCAAGATGGTGCATCAGCACATACGGCACGCACCACTACTCGTTATTTGGAAGAGTTCTTTGATGACCGAGTGATTAGTTGTGGACGATGGCCCCCTCGGTCTCTCGATCTCACACCATTAGATTTTTTTCTATTCGGGCATTTGAAGAATAATGTTTACAGGCACCGTCCACAGAATATTGACGAATTAAAAGAGGCCATACAAAATGAAATTAATAATATATCACCAGAAACCTTAGTTTCAGTTTTCAATAGTATCAAAAATAGAGTTCGGTTATGTTTAGAAAAACAGGGTGGCCATATCGAACCATTTATGTAATTTGTACATAAATTGCAATAAAATGTAAAATAACTAAATGAAATTGTAAAATTTAGGATAAATGTAAGCCATTATTTTTAATTAAATTCTAGTAACCTGCTACCTAATGAATTATTTTTTTATAAATAAGTTATGGCAGCTGAAATAATTGCGATTTTTAGTTTTGTTATCTAGCATACCTAGTTCTAATTATTATGTTACATTAATTTTAGAAAATAAAAATTACACGTCAATTATTAATCTTTAATTATTCCCAGAACACGATTGTGTTAAGACGGCTGCCAAAGTGCCGATTTTGATAAATGGTTTTTTCAAATATAAAATTAAACATTTAATGACTCTTAATGATTGAGTATGTATATCATTTATGCATGCATAACTATACAAAAAAAATTCATTATTAAATATTTAGTTTGAAATTTAAATGAGTTTGAACTTCAAATATTCTTTAAATGACCAGGTATTGGTGCGTTTACCCTACCTGCATAATTATCTTTTTATGAAAAATCCTTCATAGTGGACAGTTAAATTTAATAAAATTGAAAAAATAACTAAAAAGCTCTTGTTGAACAGGTACATCAGCATTGTTTGGGCCTTATCTAATTCTTGTTTTTAAAAATATCTTCAATATATTGTCATTTTTTAATTTTCCAATTTTATATATAATTGTCTTTAAATATTTAAGTTTTTAAGTAGTTTTATCATATATCCAATACTACGCTACTGGAAAACTACATAATTCTTTATTACAACAGAGCTGCCAACAGTGCAAGATGTGTTGCCTAACCAACAGTAAATTTCGTGATCACGTGGCTTCCTCCTATTGATGATGTCCCTGTACCATTAACAATTAAACACAGAGTCGTGTAACAATCATTTTGGTGCTTGTTACATAATATCTGTTATACAATTGTAAGACGAGAATCTTTTCCGGTCTCTACTTTGGGAAGTTAATTTTGTCAGCTATTTTTTTCAGTTTGATTTGAAAAAAGCAGTATAAATATTTTTATATTTATTCATTTTATTTTGTGAGAAAGAAATGCACATGCTGGCTTTTATGGACTTTAGAAATGTTATTCCGATATTATTTATGTAGGATTGTTTGTCTAGATTTTCTTATAATTCTTTTATCTACTAATTAAGCCCAAATTATTCCAAAATAAGCAAAATTTATAATAATTTTTTTAAATTCTACTCTTTATTAATTCTTTTTAATGTGGTTCTATGCTGAATCGTAAAAGTCGATTTTGGAAATTTTCGTTTTTTTAAATAGCATTTGTTAATTTGGTTTCTTTAAATAGCTTATTTTTTCCTTGATTAGGGCTTCATTGTTTTCGTTTTACTGGAATGATAACAGATTTTTTAAAATCGGTTTTACCAATATTTTTAAACAATTTTTCTATATGCATTTCTAATATTTTTCTTTGTCACAAAAACTTAGTTTTTCCTGCCTGGTCTTGAGTGATAACTTTAATGTTTAAAATCTTCTTGTTTGAGTCTTCTAAGGTAAAATTTTGCGTTTTTTTACCATCTTTACTATTAGCGGATTTTTCAATAATTTACCCCGTCTGGATAATAAAAATCTTTCTAATTGGTTCATTTTCTGGTTTTCAAGTCGAACTAGTTCCGATGAGGTTTCAAGTAAAAAATTCTCTTTCAAATCTTGAATGCTGACGGATGTGTTTTTGATCCCAGCTTGGTACAAAGAAACTCCGCCCTTTTGGCAGTACCTGTAGCATCGTAGTCGACGAGGTGACCTGGTTGCTTAAGTGCTCGTGGTTAACTGAAGTGGGTTGATTTAAATTGTTATTATAAAGTGATCATCACTTTGTGTAGTTCCATTCTTGGATTACTTTCAATTTTGATAGATTTATAGGACCGGCCCTGATTGTCAGGGGGTAAGTTTAAACCACTTTTATCCGTTCCGACTGTTGTCTCTTTCTTTTGTAGATTTAGCTTCTTCGAAGTGCCAGGAACTGACCTATGTTTACGCCTCTTAAGTTCGACGCTTCCACCTGTCGTCAAAGGTGATGTTTCCTGTTTTCATTTGCGCCACTGACAACGTCGTTGCTAACAGTGGACGCCATGTTTCCTAATTTTGATGAATTTTTATTTGTAATTATTATCAATAATCATTTTTGAAACTTTGCAAAATTTTGTACAAGTCGATTTGTTTTTTGGGCTAACGGTTATGTTTTTGCTTTGATTGGAGCGTTTTTATTGTAATTTTTTAAATTATATTTTTCTAAAGTTTATTTTTGAAATAAAATAATATTTTATATTGCGCCTTTACATTTAAAAGTGATTATCATTTTTTAGTAAATGTTTTCAAATGGATTTTTGCAACATAATAACATTTTTTCTTTATATTTATTTATTTACATTTCTCCATCATACCAGTTGTTCTAATAACCAGTTTATTATTATTTTTTATTGACTTTGTCAATTTTATTTGAACATTTTCATTTTATTGTAGTATTGATTATGGTTTATATGGGCACTTAAGAAAGGAGTGACTAATTTTAAACTTTTTTGTTTCTGTTATTGTATTGGGAGTATGTAGGTATATGCGGATATACGCCACATGCTCATAAATATAAAATTCAAAAAGCGTACCAGTACGAGGGGGGTTCAGTAAGTACCCGTGTTTGACGACAGAAGGCGTTCCTGAGGGAAGTTGGTGTTATCATCGTGTGCTGCCATCTATCAAACGACGGTATAACAAATTGCAGACTGATTGATAGGTTAGTTTGGATTTGACAGCCATTTGAGTAAGACGTGTTTCGTGATTTTAGCTAAGATGGAAAAAGAGCAGTATCGTTCGGTAATTCGCTTTCTGTTTTTGGATGGGAAAAAATGCGAGGAGATAAAAGCAAAGTTGGATGCTGTTTATGGGGACACTTCGCCATCTATGACCACAGTTAGATATTGGTTTAACGAATTTAAACGTGGGCGAACATCCGTTTTTGACGAGGAGCGACTAGGACGCCCGGCAGACGTGGTTACCGAGGAAATCATTCAAAAAATCCACGACATGATTCTCGCTGATCGACGAACGAAAGTGCGTGAAGTAGCAGAGGCCGTAGGTGTGTCGACCGGAACGGCAATTAATATTTTACATGATAAGTTGGCGATGAAAAAATTGTCGGCGCGATGGGTGCCGCGATTGCTAACGGTGGACAACAAGCGGATGCGGCTGTTAACTTCGAAGCAGTGTTTGGAGCAATTTAAGTGAAATCCGAAGGAGTTTTTGCGTCGAGTTGTCACCGTTGATGAAACCTGGATTCATCATTACACACCAGAAACTAAGCAACAATCAAAACAATGGATTTCTCCCGGTGAATCTGCTCCAAACAAGGCGAAGATGGTTCCATCGGCCGGGAAGGTCATGGCGACGATTTTTTGGGATGCGAACGGCGTCATCCTCATGGATTTTTTAGAAAAAGGAAGAACGATCACTGGACAATACTACAGTGAGTTATTAGACAGCTTCGACAAAAAATTGAAGGAGACACGGCCGCATTTGGCGAAAAAGAAGGTGCTGTTTCACCACGATAACACACCAGCACATTCATCCGGAGTTGTCGCCGCCAAACTGCATGAATTGCGTTATGAATTGCTGCCGCACCCCCCGTATTCACCCGATCTGACTCCCTGCGACTTTTTCTTGTTTCCTAACATGAAGAAATGGCTCGCGGGAAAAAAATTTAGCTCAAACGAGGAAGTCATCGCCGAGATAGAGGCGTATTTTGGAGAGTTCGACAAATCCTATTTTTTGGAGGGGTTAGAAAATGGCAGGAACGTTGGGAGAAGTGTATATTTATAAAAGGAGACTATGTTGAAAAATAAAAAAAAATTTTTGAAAAAAATTGTGTCTTCATTTCTAACACGGGTACTTATTGAACCGCCCTCGTATATGCGAATTAAGGAAATACGCAGGTATAAGGAATCTCTTCCAATAAAGAATTATTTCGAATGAAAAATTCAGTCTATTATAGTTTTCCAAATTTTCAATTTTAGAACAATAACGATTTATTGACGCTACGTTATCGCCACTGGCTACTGGCTACGACCCTTTCTAACACAGCAAATGTGTATACCCAAGACATAATTTAGCAATGCAACACTGATGTAACTTCGAATAAACGATAGAAAAATTGAATTTGAGTTAATTAATCTTACACAAATTAATTAAAGGATTAGATACTTAAGTGGGAAAGGAAGAATTGCAATATTTCCTGTAAGATGCTCATTAAAGTAGAGATAGATACTAAAATACAAGATTGAGAGCATTATTACTATTGTAAATCCTAAACTTGTATGCTGTTTTAAGACTTTTGGTAGACTTCTATTACTACATTATTATTGCAAGCAGTTTGCAAGAAAGCATATTTTTTTAAATAGGAAAACTAATTTTATTTAGGTATCTATCAGTAAATTCTATATTTATACTATACTTACTATATGTACAAAATGGTGGCTGATACCCAGGAGCACATTTGCAAATGCTAGATTGTTTAGGTCCTATGCTGCAAATAACACTATTGTCACAATAACGTTTGTTTATACCAAGAACTGTACTGCATTCGATACAATTGCTGCCAAATGTACCAACGGGACAGCTTGTTTCTGAAATTATAGAACAGTTAGAAAATTATTCCTTGACGAAATTTGATACACGCATCTTTAATATCACGTTAGGTGTTGAAAGCTTTTATTAAACAAAGAATAATGATTTTAAAGTTGATTCCGGTTTTCGAATGTAATTTTTTTTCAATCAGGGACGGTTATGTATTTTGGGGTACAAACAGCAATCTATTCGCAGCATTGCTCGCGGTAATCAATGCGTATCAGAGAGTTACTAAACCTTGTTATCAGCACAAAGCGGCAGCTTCCTTATGAACTGGCACGGGTAAGATAAAACATAGTTCATGAATTGAGAAGGATAAAATAGCCATGAATTTACGTTGATGTTGCTGAACTCTAAATAAAAAGATTTACCTGGAATCGTTTTATTCTCCACAGGAGTTTGAAGAATTTGTTGACTTTCATATTTAATTACTTGACAAGATGCTTTCTTTAGCTCTCCTTCTATTGTTAATGTTCTTATTTCTGAAATGTAAGTACTAATAGAATAGGTACAATAAGAAAGAGTCTATCTGCTTACCATTTTCAGAACAAAGTTCAAAGTAGTCTATAGCCCAGAAGGGATAGTTACAGTCATTTCGTGGACATCTTGTAGTAACGCGCAAGCGTAAGTATGAAGGTACAGCTGGTAATCTTTTAATAAGTTTTACTTCTTGCCATGTTAGTGCCTATAAAGAACAGTTTAACAATTTAATTAAAAAATAATACCTAATGTGAATATGCAATGTGCACAAAGATGTATTGACAAGACTTTTTACTGCATATATCAAAGCATTTACATATTTAGATTCAAAATTGCAGTTCGTAACTTAAAACCAATTCAGTTCTAGGCTATAATACATTTTTAAAAGTTATAATATTTGATACAATACGCTTGCTTTCGCATTGTGATTTAAGTAAGCAATATCATCCTTATATTCGTTTAATTATATCAACTCAATTAATAATTTTCTGGCAGCTTTTAGACGTTCAATCTGGTTTTAGTAAAAAGTCAAACTGAAATAAATGTATTTCAAATTATTTACAAACCTGTTCCGGTTTGATTTCAGTTTCTTCAAGAAGCTCTACTTTACCAGCAGATGTTCTGTAAAATACTTCAAATTTTAAAGTACATTGAGCACACATTGCAACAAACATTGCCATGCAAAGATAAGGATCTCTTATATTCATATCCTCTCCCAGTAATGTTTGAGAAATTTTTTCAGTTGCTATAAACTCATCTGGAAAAAATATTATTGTGAAACCTTATTTACCCCGTTCTTCCTACATTAAAGACATTTTAGGATAATTAAGAAACGTCATATACGGTATACAGGGTGCTTCGTTTAACAGTCCTCTAGCGATTATTCGAGAAACATTAAAGACAGGCAATACTTCGGTATATTTCGATCTCTAGATTACAAAAGAAAGTTACTACAATTTGTAGAACAACCCGTCAAACCGGAAACGACGTTAACTTTAAGTTCTAATTCCGTTAGTATCGATTTTAGGCCGATACTAGTTAGAGTCACAATTTCACAAAAAAGAGTTATTTTCGTTGATTTACTTACAGTTATGCAATTTCCAGTATCCAGGACTACCATTACTACTAACAAGTAAATATGATGTCCTAAAGTACCTTGGGTCGTTGTAAGTTAATATTATTTCTTCTCCGATCGCCTTATATACAGTAAGCTGTTCGTTAATCTTTTCTACAGTAAAATGATTCCACTCTTGGCTGTTGACCAAAGGCTTTTCAGAGAAGTACTAAAATTAATCTTTATAAATAAATATTTAGAGGTAGAATCATATGATAACCTACTACACCATAATTACAACCCCTTTGAGGCTGGCATTTTCCTATTGAAGATATTTTTCCTAATATGACTAAATAACAACTTGTATTGGGGATAGTACTACCACTACATAAATAAAGATACGCTTCACTTGTTCGTATGGAAACACTTATTTTGAATCTGTCGTGATTTGAGTTCATAAGTTGTGCAACTGTAGTTCCATCTGTAAAAACCTGCGTGAACCCTGCAGAAAATTTCATAATAAGCATAATAAGTAACCATTCCTTAAATGATTTAATACATTTTCTATGCAATTTGTTATATTTGAAAATAGTGTGTTACATTTATTTCAACACCTTTTTAATTAAATTAATTAGTCCTGTTAGGTGTGTTGATGTTGGATTTAATCTTCCCAAAAAGAAAACTATATATACTAATTGACCGTGCAAACTGCAGACCAAGCTCACTAGCTAGTTATACTTGTTAAGTAAAAAAATGGTTTTTTTGTATTTAAACACTAACTGGTGAGGTCAGAATCTCAGAACCGAGCTTTTCTTTCCCGACTCCAGGCTAAAACCCATGTCACTGGGCTGGTATAACTTCGCTCCGTATGCACCCTTCGAAAGAAATACAACTATTGGAAATTAGAGAATTAATATTATAGCAAAAACGTCATTACAACTACAGCCAGGCACATCTTCAGAAACAGTCGAGCAGTTGTAAAATCAAATGAAATTTATCGTCGTCTTCTGATACGGGACAGTCTAACTCTCGACTAGAAAGAATGGCAGTCACAGGTGAAATAAAGCAATGGAATCTTAATCACTTTAATGCTGACTAGCAGCTTTTTATAAAACCTTTGTTACACGTTCAACTGTTCAAACGTTATAGTAGTAAAGTAAAATCAAATTATTGCACCATACCTTCCCATCTTTGATCAGTTACTGCCTGTAAATTAGCAGGAACAGACGACCGTAGCGTCCAGCTTCCCTGGTTTACCCAGTGATTACTGCAGGAATCCCATTGATTTATTTGACAATTATATGGACTATTTCGTGGAGGTATATAATCTGAAACTAAAATAATCGTTTTTAAACAATTAACTGCTTAAATTACTATTTATATAGCAAATAACAGTTTTGCAAAATATGGAATAATTAAAGCGATTTGACATGCATTATTACTAAAGCTATTCAATGGAACTTTTCTTCATCGCAGCCTTGCGGTTTACATGATGCTTCTACATTCAAAACTCCGAGTACCAATCTTTAGATTGACTACGTTCACTGCAGCTTTTCATACTTTTTGTTGGTAACACAGGTGTATATCAAAGCCTCACAAATTTAATTATCTCTTATCTTATTCTAGTTTTTACTTTTCCTATATTTTCGTCCTTGCTAGAAGACGACCTGCAAGCTCCTATAGTGGTCTGGAGATATCCGTTAAGACACACGGTATATTTTCATTAATAAAATCTACTTTGATAAAGTTCCATCTAAAAGATATATCCTGATTCTTATTGTTATTCCATGCAATAGCAGAATCTAAATTATTTTCACTAATAACACGCAGTATATTTTCCATTAGTAAAATCTACTTTTATTATAAAAAGCTAAAAGACATTATAATTCTTACCTCCGTATATACCTTCACGGGGCAAGCTAGGTAATGGTTCATTCCATGTAATAGCAGAATCTAAATAATTTCCACTAATAACACAAGTCATATTGAATTTATTGTTATCTTTTACATATTGAGAGATAATGGCTACGTCTGGAACTTTTTGACTTCTTGTAAGTATCAGCAGGTATCCGTATATTACCCTAAAAAGATATAAAGCATATAAGTTATTTCAGATAGATTAATAAGATGATTTTTAAAAAACGATCTTTGTTTATAACGATCAATCAGCCTACCATTTGACGTCAAAGCAAAGATCAGTATAAAATTCAAAATATTATAAAAGATAAGGAATGTGCCAAACACAAAAAAGTTAAAAAATAATAAAATAGGTGAATTTTAGTAAAACTTAGAAAAGAATAGTCATAGAAAATAGAGACGTTGAAAAACAGAAGCTAGAATCAATAGAAAGGTTTACAAAAGTTGCTTCGATTCCTATCATTAGATGCGAAAAAAGGAAGGAAACAGAGGGAGAGTGGTACAATAGATAATGGAAAAAAGAAACAAAGGAAGACGGCAAGAAAAAAATAAGTACAAACGTAGTAATGACAAAAAGACAGACCAATCGATAATAAAGAAGAAACAAATCGGTTTTCTTGGACCGTAGTAGTAATAGTAGTTTTTGGGCGTATCGCAGCTGTTGGGTGTCGCTATGAATTCTAGCACAGTAGCATCGACTGCAAAAACATGTTTCTGTCATTATTTGTTTGCCTTTGGAAATATAGGCAAACACATTAATCAAAAGGCAACCTTAAACTAATTTTATTAACCTTCAGCTGACTTCTTAGATGTAAGATAATTTTGTAAAATTGTTGAGAAATTATTACTTACAAAAAACAAATAAAAAATTTAATTTTGTGTTATAATGACTTATAATGATTTACCTATTCCAGGTTATCAGGGACATGGCTTATATGTCCAAAACATGATGACGTAATTGATGACGCTCATTTGGGATAGGGGGAAGTACCATTAACAGTGTTGCAAAAAGTATGTTTGCCGCCTATTTAAAAACATTATTTAAAAGCTAATAATATTTTGTTATAATTTATAAATCTTTTAATTATTTTAACTAGTAGAAGTTAGAGCGAAACCTTTTTAATTTTGTTTTTCCTAACCTACTACGAGTATTTATTATGAATCGGTTTAAACTGTAGTGTACATCACATCACTGCACTTGTGTAACTAACATAATGATATTGTCAATCTAACCAATAGTTATAAGCGTTTCTTTCACTTTTCTTTTAATAATAATCAAGCAGGTGGTTTTTACACGTGTTGTCGTTTTACTCTTATCGACATAGCAAATTAAGCTTCAAACTGTACACCCTACAGAAATACTATTTATTAATACTTAACACTTACCAGTATATTAAATACATCTTTTACAGAGAAGTAACACGAATTTATTAATGCAACGAACACTGATTTTGTATATTAAAAGGTTTTTCCTCATTGATCTCATGCTTCCTGCTTTTCAGATTAGCATAGATAAAAATACATATATTTATAAAGCAGATTAGTTACCGCAATTTTAGTTATAGTTATTTAGTATAATTTTGTGTCAGGAAAGAAAGATGTGTTCAAATTAAACTCATTTAATAAATTAGTAAATATATAATACATTTTATATAATACATTTTATATTAACACATAAAAAAATTATAATATAAAAAGATGGAATTACTGTTTTAACAAATAATTGAAATTTTTGTTACCGTTTAATTATCTATTGGAGGAAGTGGCTTTACATTAAAGACATTGGGGTGTGTGTGAGAGAGAAAGAGAGAGAGTGTGTGTGTGCGTGTGTGTGGGCGCGCGCGCGCGCGCGTGCGTGCTCCTTATAATTATTATGTTCCGTAATTATTATATCTAATTAAAATTAGTCATATCATGATTACAATTGTTTTGCAACAGTGATAATAGCTATTTTGCAGTTTTTCCGGGAGCCTCGGATTTATTAACTAAATCATTGTAACAGATACATTCTTCTAATTATCTAAATACAGATACAAATACTCAGTGGAATTTGTATCAAGAAAGAGATACACATACTTGTTTTGTGGAGTATCTACGTACAGATACAATTACTAAAAAACTTTATCTAGATGCCATTAAGGTGCGTTTCTGCTATTTACATTGTTTTATTGCATTGTTGACGTTACATCTATAAGGGAAAAACCTATTTACAAATTATAACAAAATTTACTTGATTTTAGTTCTATAGGCTTATGTACTACACTACATTTATAATGCTGGTGCTATCTGCTATCTAAACTCGATATAATGCTGTTAATCTTAAATCTCTATTTCACTTCGTTCCATGAAATTACAAAATTGTAATCGGTGTGTATTAGATACTTTTGCCAGAATCTCAAACAGATATAACTTGTTTCAGATACATATACTGGGTTGGGAAAAGTAATTAGTTACTTATACTCAGATACACCAAAAGTATCTAGATACTGTATCTAGATACATACAAGAACAAACCAAACCGATTTTTGCATTATTGTTATTACAAAATATAAAACAGGAAATTTCTTCTAACTTACATAATTTCCAATTACTTTTCTTGCATAAATTATTAAACGGTTACATAAATGACGAAAAGTTACTATGTATAATTTATTTTAACATCCCATTGATAAATACCAGGCAATATCAAATCCCAAAAACAAATTATTACACAAACTCAACATTGGCTCGTATATGCAGTTCGTATAATGCGATGTCTACTAATGCTGAGATCTTCTGAACATCGATTAACCAATTACGTAATTGGTTCTAGCAGGGGCGGCAAGTAATTTCTAGTGGGGTCCGGATGATTATAACAATCTTAGTGAGGTCCAGAGAAAAAAATTCTGTAATAACTAACAACACTTTTTATTTTAGTTAGATTGTTTGATGCTCAAAAACCGAATTGATCTGATACGAAGTGTGTCTGCTTTCCGTCGCAAGCTAGATATATTCAAAAATGACATTGAAAATCGGGTATTTATTCATTTTTCAACAACTTTTTAATACAGGAATAAGAATTCCGAAATAGACACTGCAGTGGTTTTAAGTTTTGTGACAGATCTTGAGAAAGAATCTGCAGCAAGATTTCAAGATTTTGCAGAGATAGGGAATCTGTCGCAATTTTTAAAAACTTCTTACGATGTTTCTCCAGTGGGAGAATGAACTGGTGTAGCCGCAAAATTGTTCAGACTTTCAAAACCTTTACTTCAAATGGAGATGATTAACCTGCAAGAATTTTGGACTGAGCGGGTCTTGAACAAGTACGAAAATTGTAAAATACTGGCTATTAACCTAGCTACCAATAACCACCAGTAACTATCAAATTCATCCGTCAACGATCAACAATAACTAATTCATCGCTAGCCGTCCTCCTTTAGCTAGCAAATTGTTTTACATTTTTGCTACCAGCTTTATCGATAAACTAGCAGTTTAAAAATGAATGTTTATCTCAAAAAAATTTACAAAAGTGATATTCCTCAACAACGAAAGTTAACAGGGAGTGTAAATTTTAACTCGTATAATTACCTGTGTTAATTAAAACGGAGTGTTATAAATAGTAGATGACAGAAGTTTTTCCACGAATAAAAATATTAAGTTGGGACATTTTCAAAGAATAATTTTCCAACAGGAAAATGATTCGGTATATTAAACATTTTATTATCTGTTGTTATTACTTGTACATAATACATATTATATCGAATTATTTGAGGTGTGTATATACAGATAAGATTAGGAAATAAGGAGTGTCAATCAGTAGCCTAGTGCAGTGAAGACGGTGTTGATGAAATTTTAATATGCAAAATGAAATTA
>VTPC01005847.1:25010-71703 GCA_011009095.1 Ignelater luminosus
AAATATTAAAGGACTTGTTTCCTATTATGTAACTTTCAAGTGTTCAGATGCTTGGTGTGGGAACGAAGTCACAGCAGAAGTACCATTTACAAACGACTTTCCTAGAATCAAGGTTTTTGCACAGTCTGTTTCACTAATACCATATTCAAATTACATTGCAACCTTGGTGTCTGGTAGGTCTCAAGAATATATTAATGAGAAAAGACTACAAACACAATTCAAAACACTACCAAATGGTACAATTATGTTGTGCATTTTAAAGTTTTATATCACACAAACGGTTGCTTGCAGAACCTCCTCCAGTTAAAGATTTAATTGTCTACAGTCGAAATGAAAGTTCAATATCGTTGCTTTGGAAAGCACCATATCCTCCAAATGGTGATCTGGATCGTTATGAAATCACCTGTACTGAAGATAATACGTGTACATCTGTTAGTATCAAAATTCCTTGTGATATATGGATCGATTATACCTGTGCAGATATAACAAACCTCATAGAAAATAATACCTACTCTATTTTGGTAATTAAGAGGTTTTCCTTTCTTATTGTTTATAAAGATAACTTAAAGAAACTAAGAGAATAAGTACTAAAATAAGAATGAAAGAAAACAAATTATTTTTCCAATTGCAGGTGAAAGCAAAGAATAAAGTACCCTCAACCTATGGAAAACCTCAGTTTCAATATAACATTATTGCTCAACAAAGTGGTAAGATCATAATATAATACATTTTAGAAGTAAACTAATTGTAAGGCCACAATCCACTTAGAAAATATAATATCTTCATCTAGCTTCAATTTACTGATTTTTAGTTTTGTTCTTCAGGTTAATGAAAAATATGTAGAGCAATTAAAACTACAAAGTTACTTGAAATTCTGTTTTAGTATCAAATCCACCAAAAAAATGCAAAAAATATGTGGGATAAAGATACACCAGTGTTACAATGGGATCATCCATTTATTACAAATGGGCCGTTAGTTAATTTTACTATAGAAATAACAGTCCTTCAGTCAGAATACAGTAACCACATAAACTCTTATGATGTACTAATCGATACATATCATCAAACCTATTATCACAAAGTATTTCATAAAAAGACCTATTAATCTTAGTCTCTAAATTATTAATCTTTATAGATGCCTTATTTAAAGTTTTCTACTTTATATAATATATCAGTATTTCCTGTTAATAAATTTAAAGGAAAACCTTCACGTAATGTAACTATTAAAATGCCGCCACCCGAACCAAAGCTGTCGGATAACATAAATATTTCCTGCATAGAATTCATGTGTCAAATGAACATTTCAAAACTAGAAAATATAAGTCATTCAAGGTTAGTATAAAGTGTGAAGTTTGTTGCTATTATTTATTTAATTCATCTGTCTATTTCTAGTTACTTGTATGTAGTGGTTAATAATAATATAAGCACTGATGAAACTCTCGATGGTAAGCAGATATTGTTAAACAGCGCTCAAAGCGATGATAAGCAAAGTAATGTATGGCTAGCTGTAGCTAAGTCAGTTGGTAACTACACAGCTAAATTTATTTCTATTAAGTTAGGAGATGGTACAATTTCAAATAGTGAATATGGTGACGTAACTAATAAACCTTTGCAGAATGACACCAATTATGTGATAACAATTATACTTGCAAACCGTTATTTAAATAAGACACGTTACAGCCAACCATGTAACATATTCAGAACATCCAAAGAAAGAAATGTAAAATTATATGAAGGAGATGCTGCAATCTCTCCGTTATTCTTATTACTTTTATTTTTGTTTATACCAATTGTTATAGGAGGATTGCTTTTTTACAAAAAGTATAATTAAAAAAATATAAATCGAAAATATCAACTTCAATGGTTTCTTGGTTTTAGAAAAAGAAAATCAAACGAAGAGTCTAATCATTTCTTTAATAAAACAAAACTATCAAGCTGTTTTAAAGGTAAATATTTTTAAAATTCAAAATAATCTAGTAGTTGTTACTTTGTTAAGATGTTATTTGCAGTTTTATTATCTAATCCCAGATTTTTAGATTTGATCAAATTACTTATTTTAGGAAACACTGATGAAAATGAACACTTACCTTTGCATACTTTCAAAGCTAAATCTGCACTTGCACCAAAGTCTAAATCAAACAACTTAAGTTTGGTAAGACAATTAAGAATACTCTACTTTAATACTTACGTTTTGTACATTTCTTATTCAATCTACAATAAATGCATTACTATTATAAAAAAAAAATAAGTAATGCTGCAAACAATTTATGATATAAACATTTACATTAATGATAAGTATTTGGAGAATTGTTCCTTTAGAAATTTATGAGACTGAAAGTTGTGATAAACTACACTCTAATGGTAACAAATCTGTTTGTTAAATGTATGTTTGTATTCAGGAAGACGCAGATGAAAACAATCCCTTACTATCGCAAAACAACAGTAAGCAATATCAGTTTACATGTAGAATAGAATTAGAAGATTTTGAAGAATATGTAAAGCAATCAATTGGAACAAGCGAAGAAGGTGAATTAATGCGTCAACATAACGTAATATATTATTACAATATTACAAATATCGTATTAATTCTTCCCACCGTAGCTTTTTGTTCGAGACCAAGCGAAACCTTGGGAATATGGATTACAAAAACCAAATAAATTCAAAAATAGATATAATAACCTCATAGCATGTATGTAGCATCTTTCAATTTACAGTTGCAATTATGAATTTTATTATTTATGTTTCAGATGATCACAGTCGAGTCATACTGGACAAAGTAAACAATGATGAATTTTCTGATTACATCAATGCTAATTATGTAGATGTACGTAAGTGTTAACTAATATTGGAAATTTACCCTAATTCCTTTATTTTTGCTTTTTATTATAAAAATTGAATTTTGTGTGCATAAATTACGAGTTATGCTATTCTTTTTAATGGCAACCCTTATATTTTATTACGGAATTTAAAAGAGCACATTTTTTTACATATAGTAAGGTAATTATGGGTATAGGTCACATAAGAAGATTTTGAAGAAAAACGACCTTAAAATCTCACAATATTAAATTTACTGATAATGCAAAATTCAAAAGACAACTAAATTAAATGTTAAAATTGTGCACAGTTGGCAATCTGACAGTAGCCAAGACGACGAACAAATTCTCTTTGAATGTTGTCAATAATTTTTGGAGATATACATCATGTTTCTTAACGATTTAAATAATTTTTCTTCAAAATTACCTTATGTGACCTATACCCATGATTACCTTACCATATGTAAAAAAATGTGCTCTTTTATATTCTGTAATGAAAGATAGGGGTTGCCATTAAAAAAATATCGATAACATCATATCTCGTACATGACTCACCCTGTATAAATATTTTCGGTTTAAAAAAATGCGCATTTAAAAATGAAAATTGACAAGCCCGAACGTTTTTCCCAAAAGTTCGTTCCTGAATTTTTAAAGAAATTATGCAATACTTTACGAAAATATATAAAAACTTATAAAAATGTTAGCTTGATAACTTTGTAAATCAACTATAGGTTAACTATTAGTTTATCACTGTTATTTATTTACACGCACCAGTAATCGGCCACCTAAGCAATATTTGAAATTCAAACTCATTTACATAAATTTAAAACTAAATAATATTTATTAATGAAACTTTCTGTACAACAGTGCATACATAAATGGTACAGGGACATCGAATATTTCCGGAAGCCAAGTGGCCACGAAATTTACTGTTGGTTAGGCAACACATCTTGCACTATTGGTAGCTCTGTTGTAATAAACATAATGTATTTTTCCAGTGGCGCAGTATTGGATATATGATGAAACTACTTAAAAACTTAAATATTTCAAATTTGTTATCTCACTTTGAATGCGTTAAATCAAGCTTATTTCGATGAACTTACAAAAAGCAGATTTAGTCTTGAAAAAGACTGATCTTTAAATAGAACAAAATAAACTGTAAAAAACTCAAAACAAGGGGACAACAAGAAATCACAGAACGTACGCACGCCGATATAATTTTAGGTTAGAAATGCACTCGTGAGGGCGTTACTCCGTAGTGTGGCCAACGTTGAAAAATAAAATCTCGCTCCACTTTCAAATTAGTGGTCACGTGGCTTCTGAAGATATTCGATGTCCCGGTATAATACTCATCATCAAAAGTCATAAAATGTTTAATTTTATATTGCAAAAAAAAATAATCTATCGAAATGCGCACTTTGTGCCAGTAATCAGCCCCCTCTTTTTTTTCAATATTTTTAATTAAAATTCATTATTCTTTGTATTCAATATGAAGGAGTACTGTTCTGATTTAACAAACAAAAATTTTTACAAAGATGTTAAAAATAATGTCTAAATCTACCTAGAATAAATTTCTCGTCTAAGCATAATCGCACATTTCAGAAGTAATTAAGACTAATAATTGACATATAAGTTTGATTTGCTTAAATGAATCTAACATAATACTTAGAACTAAGGATGGTACATAACAGAACTAAAAATTGCAGTTATTTCAGCTGCCATAATTTATTTGTAAAGCAATAGGCAGGTTACTGCAACCAAATGCATTTAGGTGCATTTACCTTATATGGGTTTACTCGGACTGTTCAAAGAACTATTTCATCATTTTATTTGTTCTTGCATTAATAAAATTTTACACATGTATAGGTACTGTAATGCTCTCTGTGAAACATAATTCAGAAACTTAAAGTTGTTCACTCGGAATTTTTTATCTACTCTCCAATTGTTTTAATACAACTTTAGGTATATAAAATTTAAAGTGAAACATTTCAGGGATATAAAAAACCCAAAGCTTATATTGCAACTCAAGGACCAAAACCAACAACAGTTGGTGATTTTTGGAGAATGATATGGCAGGAAAATATATCTACCATAGTCACAGTAGCAAATGTTGAAGAAGATGGAAAGGTAAGACACTACAACTTTTAATTGTAGTAGTAGCTTTTTGGTGATATTTTCTCTTTTCTTTTTGAAAAGAATACATAATCAAAATAATTATTTTAGAGAAAAATGGAAGAATACTGGCCAAAACTAGACAATACTATAGAATATAGTTCTATGGAGATATATCATAAAAAATCTGAAATATTCACAAATTATGTATATAGAACATTGATAGTGACAAAAGATAATGAACAACATACAGTAAGTACATCTTAAGATAGCTACTCTATAAAACTAATTAATAAAAACTTTAAAATATTAGATACAACAACTACATTTCACATCATGGCCTGATCATGGAGTACCATTATATTCCCAAAGTTTAGTGCCGTTTGTTAAAAGAATTCTCACGGTGCCTCAGGATTCTGCACCAATAGTGGTGCATTGCAGGTAAACATAAAGAGGCTTTAGGTTTTATTCAACTCCTATTAAGATTATGCAACATCAGCTTGCATAAAATATAAAAAAGAAATTACAAAGTAGGTAAAGAAGTAATTCATTTTTAATTATATTTGTCTAGTGCTGGAGTTGGTCGTACTGGTACTATTATTCTATGTGATTATATGCTAAGGATGGCTGCAAATGAAAAAGCAGTTGATTTTCTTGCAGCTCTTCGTCAAATGAGAGAACAGCGCGCAAATCTAGTTGATAATGCAGTTAGTACAGTTCTTCCATTATTTTAATATTGATTACAATTTTATAATTTTTAGAATCAATATAAATTAGCACATTTAGTTGTACTAGAAGCCCTATTTGGTGTAGATACTACCATTGCCTGTGATCACGAATTAGAACAAAAAATAGAAACATTAATTAACAATAATGGCTTGCATGAACAACTGGAATATCTAGAAAAAATCTCTTGGCAGGATCAAGTTATGTTTTCTTCTTACAAAGTAAATATAGATCCAGCCAACTATAATAAAAACAGATTTTCTAACATAGTTCCCGGTAAGAAAACATTAAGTCATGTTAAAATTCAATAATTGTAATTTGAATACTATGCAGATAATTATGGACGTGTATATCTTTCTCGATATCCTACTTCTGATGAACATTCTGATTACATAAATGCAATTGAAGTAGATGATTATCATCTAACCAGCAGATTTATTGTAACTCAACAACCTCTTCCAAACACTATTAGAGATTTCTGGAGAATGGTATCTGCAAAAAATGTTACCACAATTGTTTCACTTAATGAAATAAATTTACAAAATAAGGTAATGTAATATTTAATAATATTTATGTTTATTATACAAAAATTTTATGACAGACAAGCTGTATATTTTGGCCTGAGGTAGAAGAAGTATTTGATTTAGAATTTGCCACCATAAAATGCACTGAAAAAGAAGAATATCCATCACATGACTTTCTAAAAATACTTCTCATAAGCGGAGATAATGATGTAAGTATTTGTTTTTATATATAAATTTGTTTGGTGGGTAAGGTCTTTGGTCGTATAAACCAAGTGGTAGTAGGTGATTAGGTCCGTGAATATTACTTATATAAATTGGAAGATCTGTTAAATCTTCTCCTTACTTACTAGACAACTTCAACTTCAGGGTTTGCTCGATGGACAAGTACAAGACAGTTAAAATAAATATAGAAATTTTGAATGAGCCTATACATATACTGGAGTAGATTTTTTTAATCATACCAAATGTTTCAAAAACCCAATTGACATTTTTAACTAAATTTAGAATATTTAATTATTTCAGCATGAATATAGTCTTACCATAAGTATACTAAGTATGAAGAATTGGCATCCTTTACAATTAGTTCCAACCAGGCTAGATTCGCTGATATCATTTTGGGAAGAAACTAGTAGAACCTCCAGAGGACATTATCCTATTATTGTAACCTGCTAGTAAGAATTCTACTTTCATCTCAAAAGTGTAGATTACCTTAATTTTAAATTTCAGTGATGGAGCAACAGCTTGTGGTGTGTTTGCTGCACTCTCATTCCTAATTGAGAAAATTAAACTCGAACAAATCTGTGATGTTTGCTTGGCTGTAAGGACTGTTAGACACAATCGAAAACAATTTGTTAGGAATGTGGTAAATATTATATACTATAATTTAATGTACGTTTTAACTATTTATACATCTTTTTTGTTTTAGGAGCAATTAGAACTATTATATAAGGCAGCAATTCAATATCTAAAAAGCTTTGAAACGTATTCAAACTTTCAAATTATAAATAAGTAGTAATCAAGTCCAACTTATTAAAATTCTTATTTTATTGATTGTTGTGTGAAAATTTAATTTCAAACTTCACCACATTTGACAATTTCTTATGTAAAACTACATTATTATCAATATTGGGTATGGTTCGTGAACCACTTCCCAGGGAGTGCTGCAGTTGCTAGTCTGTGGTTTTTGCATAAAAAAATTTCCTAAAAACCACATGTATTACTCATCCTGTGTATTGTTATTGCAACTTTTTGACTATTTCAAGATAATATACTTAGCATCTTCATTAAGTTAGTGCCATATAAAGGATCACATTGGCTTTGTAGTATGATTTGCCTTCTATATTAGAACAAATAAGTTTTCAATCGCTTAGTTTTAGGTTAAAATCTTTATTTATTTTAATACTATTTTATATACATAATATTTCATACTGTTCTTTCCAGATTTCACTGATAAACTTATCATCTTAAGTACTATATCTAACATTTCTACAGGAGTAAATAAAAGATTCATACTATTTTATGTAAAATTGTGAACTAACTTTATTCTAAATAATTAATAAAAATTATATTTTCTTTGTAATTCCTTGAGGAAGTCTGTAACAGAAGAAATAACAATTATGCATTTATTTTAAATATTTATGTAAATGATTTACAACAAAAATTTAGTATTTAAATTATTTAAAAAAATAAAACTTTCAAATTTATAAAATATGAAATTATAATATTTAGATTATTTCACAAAAAAAAGCTTTCAATTGTTCCATGTCTTCTCTCATGAATAAAAAGAATAGAAAACATGGCCTACTTGATTTGCTATAACTGTTTATCGATTTTATTCAATATTTTTGTTGTAAATCAAAAAGTGTCTTATATCATTGAAAACAGCTTGAATAATCCTATCAAATAAAACAAATATCAAATTGGCATCCATAAGAAAAAAATGAACCTGATAATGATTTCAATGATTTCATGAAAGACAAAATCAATCTATAAAGATTTGCCATAGTAAATGTAGATTGCCATTCATAAAAGTTTATGTTGAGAAATAGGAACAGTCTAGAAAACTAGCCACATTTACATATTATACAAGAGAAATATTACCAGAAAAATCAAAAATTAACCTTTAAATTATCAAAAATAAGATGAACCTTTTGTGGCAGTTAACCAATATTGTTTGAAGCATGCACAATAAAAGGTTATGTATATCAACATTTAATTTGTAAGTACTTTATAATTAATAATTTTCCCTATCCTTATAGGTATGTACTGCATGCAATATACTGAACTTAGCTTTGTCTTTCTAAAGGTATAAAGGATGGAAAAATAATATACAAAAAAATGTGGGTTAGATTTTTGAACATTGTTCATACACCGAACACCTGATCTTACTGTTGCAAGTCTCATAAAATAACCACAATATAAAATGCTACCAACCTTAACGTGCTAATTGGATTATTAGGGCTGCGCACATTTCAAAGAATTCCATTGTATGATGTCCCGTATTTGGTTTCATAGAGCATGCAGTTCCTGTTTGTATAGGAGTTGGTACAGATCCTAACATGGCAGATGAATTAGCTTCGGCTTCTTCATTACTGAGACTTTTAAAATCTAACAAATAACTTTTATAATCAACCTAAAACATTAATAAAATAAAAATTTATACAAAATCAGATATATTTTCATCAACCTGATATAATTGTAAAGACATTTTAACAAATCGATCATGTAGACGGCTTTTTTGTCTTACTTTAACATGATATGGATTAACAACCTTCCATTCAAAATCTAATGCTTTCATAGCTCTATATACTTCCATCATTATATCATTTGGTTTACTTTGTGAACGAATTCCTAAATGCCACTTAGCTCTCTTAACTAAAATCAAGTTTATTTATGATTTAAAACCAAAAGTTATTCTATCTCTCTTTCGAATTATCTCACCTCGACCTCGATCGCCTGATGCTGCATGATTAGAAGCAATAACTCTATCACGTAATGGTGCAATACGTTCTGGATGAGGTTTTAATGGACTTGTACTCATTTCACAAGGGCTTGGACTAGGACTCATGCTAACAGGAGGTGGACTACCAGCCACATAAAAATCTTTTATTTCTGCCTTGGCTGCTTCATCGGCTATACGTTTATTATCGATAATTAAATGATAGGCTATTGCTAGCTGATCATGTGGATCACCACTTAACAATGCACTGTGCACTTCATTCTCCTTTACTCCAAATTTATCACATACCTTAGAAACATTAAGCATTAAAAAACAAATTTTTTACATATGATAGTAAAGAAAATATCATAAATGGTACCTCAAACACAGCATCTGTATCTATCACAGAAGCATCCTGTTCTACAGGAGATGGAAACAGATAGGCAGGACAATCCTTTTGAAACCATTCATGTTTCTTGATATCCTCAATTGATGCACGTTTCATTGGATCAATTTGTAACATTTGACAAAGCAAACTAACAACAGATTTATTAAGGTATTCAGGTATTGGAAATATACCAGATTTAATTTTTCGAAATAGTGTTGGAACATGCTCATCATCAAATGGTAACGTTCCACATAATAATGCATATAGAATTACACCACATGACCAAATATCTACCTCCGGACCAGCATAAAGTTTTCCTGATATTACCTATACAAAACAAGATAATTACTATAAATATACCCAAAACATTTAAAAAGTAATTTACTTCTGGTGCAGCATAATTGGGAGATCCACAGCTTGTTCGTAAAAATTCTCCATCCATCATCATATTGGACAAACCAAAATCAGCAATTTTAACATGCATATTGTGATCCAAAAGTAAGTTTTCTGGTTTTAAATCACGATGAACAATCATATGTCTATGACAATAATCAACACCTGATATTATCTGTTGAAAAAACCTTCTAGCTTCATGCTCCTGTAGTTTACCATGTTTAACAATATAATCAAATAATTCACCACCTGATACATATTCCATAATCATAAAAATATCTGTTGGAGTGCTTATTACTTGATATAATTTAATAATATGAGGATGTCGAAATAATTTCAAGTTTTGTATTTCACGTCTAATTTTTCCAACAACATCGAGACTTTTTATTTTTTGTCGATTTAATATTTTTATAGCTACCTTATGCTTAGTTAGTTGATGCTCCCCAATTTTAACTTTTCCGAAAGTACCAACTCCTAAGGTAGGGCCCAAGATGTAATGGCCAATTTTAACCAGGGGCTGTGCCTGTGCCCCTGATGTTGATTTTTCACTCATTTTTTAAAAGTATTTATTTTATCCAACGCTAATATAATTAATCCACTGCAAATAACCACTTCTTAACATTTGATTTTTATTAAAATCTTCTTAAAATGTAACTGCGTAATAATAATTATAACTAATTTAAAGGTGTTTTTTTTTTTAAGAACGAATTCCAATTGTCAACTGCATATGACATTTGACAACGAAAACAGCTGATTGACAAATTTAGGGTTAAAAAACAACCTAACAGAGATAATTCCCCTGAATTCTACATGCAGCTTGTGAGTCATCGTACAATTTTGTGTTGGCTATTGACGTTCAGCTTTGACAGTTTATGAACAATAGTTTCAAAATTTAGTATCACTAGATATCACAATCAAAATAAAAATAATAATAATTCGAATTCGAAGAAATAAGTGTTTACATTTGAAGGAGGAATATGTAAATTACATAATGTAATCGCAATAATGCGAAAAACAATCAATCCTCGCTTTAAAGTGGTGCTAAATAAATTGTAAATAGAGTGCTAACTGTGTTAGATTTCTTATGAATTTTAAAATCAATATCTTTTTATTTATAAAGCTATTCTTTGTCTTTTAGCTTTTGATATTCCAAAGAATATACTATATTTAAAGAAAGCATGGCTTCTTCAGAAGAAAGTATTCGAATAGCAGCTGAAGCATTACTGCGATCAACTAGTTCACATCAAAATGTTCATTCACCAAACGCAGATATTTGTAAGTAATTGCGACGTAAGAATATTCCAGGTTTTTATTTAACCAGATTATTAATAGAATATGAACAGGGAAGTTGTATTTTTGGTATTAATATATACTTTGTTTGGTATTCTTTATGTATTTCATAATGTTGCTAAATGTATAAACTCCAAAGATTATAAGTTGACATTGTCAAATTCAACAATTAAAGTATGAATTTTGTTATGTATTGTATTTCTGGAATATTTTACTTGACTTATAGATTAACTTCTGTACAAGATTCTTAATACTATAAACAGAGTGTTTATTGGTTTGTGGTGTGTAGCCGAGGCAGTTTTAGATCCAAATTGAAGAATCAGCTCCCACCAATAATGACATGTATGAGGCAAAATGAACTACAAACAATGCATGTGTTGCAATAATGAATGTATGAAATTGGTGGGAGATGGGTAAGAGGCAAGAACCTAAAACGGCCTCGGCTTATTGATGTACTATATGTGCAAACTTATTTTTTGCTGAGTTTTAAAATCACGTTGATTAGTGCAAACTTTAAGATGACCAAATGTTTAAAGATGGTGCTCTTATTATTGTTGTAGCAGTCCATTAGAGGTTATTAAGAACACTACTTAAGTGAAACTAGAAAAGAGAAAGATTGAAATAATGAATCTTCTAAAAAAATTAAAGTAAGTGAAATGCAATATGATAATAGTTATTTAAATAACTAAGGATGTAAATGTATGCTTGCAGTTGAGGGAGATGTTTTCTACCGAGTGGTTGGGTCACTTTTTTTTGCAATTTCTAGTCACTTGTTTTGATTACTTTTTTGTGAAAATCTATTGTGAGCCCTGCCTTTGTAAAGTTGATAATGGTGCATAAAGTCTGTCACCTGAATAATAACTGTAGGTACAGTCACAATTATTGAAAATGAAACGAACGCTATGAAGAAGTGATTTGACTACGATCATGCCATTTCTATCTAAGACTACTCACAGTTGAAGCATTTTTTAATATGACTTACTTTAGTTACTTACTTAGGTCTTCCATCATCAAGGACAGTGTAGAGAAATCTTGCGATATTATTTTCGATCAATAATTTTTCAGTTTTCGTTTTTTTTTCTCGCCATCATACTTTGTTAATTTTTTTGTTTTTAGTGTTTATTGCTTATCAACTTGAATTTTCTTAGAAGGAACATCACTTAAGTGAACCCCTCTGATTTTGATAATTTTATGTAGGTATGTTGTACAGCATTAAAACTGACATATTAATCATTTTAGCAGCTATAAAGAGGAGCAGTGGTTTTTCATTAAATTTGAATGGAATTCACATGAAAATGCGTGTTATAATAAAGAAACTTTTAACACATTATTGTCATAATATGCAATTATCCCCAACACTTGAGCATCATAACTATACTCCGTTCACAATGTTTCCAGGTCATAACAGACCATGCTTTCATTTTGTTAGGTTGGAAGTGTTTTCTTTTTTTTTTTGAAAATTGTTGTACCTGCAACTGCATTTGGCACTGTTGCACCTTCAAAAATTTTGCATAAACGTTTAGTAGTAATTAGTTTTGTTTTGTTAAAAAGAAATCAAGTTTTCTTTATGTTTACAGCAGTGGCGAAGACTAAGTCTCCCCAAACAAAATCACAAAAATAAAAAATTGAAATTTGGGCTTTAGTAGGGACAAGATTTATTAATTTCACGAAAAAAGAAATTATTTCTCAAAAGCTTCCTCCGTAATAAATTCTGGGGAATGCAATGCTGTACAGTTCAGTCTCTCTTATACCGCTAACCACGGTCAACTGGGATGCACATGGGCGCACCCTTGTAACGCACCGAATATGCAGGCGAGAGACTAGTCTCTTGCATATCATGGGGTGTTATATATGTACTTTTTCTGTTTGTTAAAACTTGAACATGGAAAGAAATACTATTCCTGTATTTAATCGAGACACGAGTGAATGTGAATTAATAGATTTTCTGTTGAGAAATTGAATTTCGCTATTGTCATATGAAGACAAATGCTATTTAAAAAACAAAAACCTGTACCTGCAGTAAATTTAGTTTTATCAAAAAAGAAACAAAAAAAGAACTTTTCAAATGATGTGGTATAATAAATTTAAGTGGCTGACTGGAAGTTTAAACAATAAGTAACTTTACTGTTATGTTTGTTTACTGAAAAAGAGTGGAGCCCTGAAAGCATTTCTACTATAAAAAATTTTGAAAAAAAGCCGTAAAGCATTAAATCTCAAAAAAGCACATACACAACAGGGAATGCTAATAGGAAAACTCAGAAAATGAATTTTTTATACAAAAAAACTTAAAAAAAGAACATCAATTGCTCATTTTATAAAATCTACTAAAAATCTAATACCAATTCTTATCTTGATGAACATAATTATATGTATTTATCATAAATAAAGGATAAACATCTCAAAGATGTATATAATGTCTTCCCACAAGTGCAAGCATTGACTAACATATCTCCAGACGATCGTTTCGTCCTTGTTTGGACTCATCAGTGGAGGATAATGAGAATCAATGCTTGCCCGCTTCATACTGGTTATATACTAATAAATATAACATTATCAACTTAAATTAATATATGATATTTAATAAATTATGCTTCTTTTTATTTTATCCATCATAGTATCAGTCTCCCCAGAAAAATTTTCAAGCTTCGCCACTGGTTTACAGAGTTACAAAAAAAAGAGAACAGCATGAGGTTAAACTGTCATAAAATCATAACCTTAAAGCACATTAAAGCGTCAATAAGATTTTACAAGCCAAGTTAATAGATAAACAGCCCGGTTTACAATACTCAAACTGTTACTCTACCACAGCTATATACCACCCAGAAACATCGTTCATGCTATATACTGATTATTTATAAATATTTATCATTTGTTATACCATGACAATGGTAAAAGACTGTTGCAGCTCTGCTTGCTGAATGACCTTACAATTTTTAATAGCCTATTTGTCTATAAAAACATTCACAAATGTACCAGGAAGGAACCAGCTTTGAATCAGAAATCAATTATAGATTACATTGTGGGAAGCCAAACTCTCTGCAGAAGAGTGAGAGATACCAGAGTATACAGGGCACCCTAGATAGAGTCGGATCGTCATATGGTCATCGCAAACCTGGTAAAGGAGCAGTTAGAGGAAGAAAAAGAAGAGGAAAAGAATTAACAAAAAGATTAAAGTATATAGGAGGAAAACATTAAAGAAAGATATTATAATCTGGTGGAACAGAAGATAGGGACTAGTGCTGCAAGAAGGGAAGAAAGCGGCCTGGAGAATTTGTGGATCATGTTTAAGGAAACTATTGGAAGCTGCAGAAAAGTTTGTGGGAAACAAAAGTGGGTCAGTCTAAAAAGAAAACAAGATGGTGGAATACTGAAGTGCAGGAGGCAGTAAGGAAAAAGAAAGAGAAATGGAAAGAGTACTTGACAAATAAAATGGGAGAGCATTATGAAGCATACAAAAATGCCAGAACAGCTGTAAAGTTAGCGGTAGGGCAAGCTAAAAGAACATCTTGGGAAGAGTTTATGGAGCAAAGTTGTGGGAATAACCAAAAGCCTTTTATAAGGTACTTAGAAACATGAAAAGGGAAACAGAGTGTCCACTCAAGTTTCTAAAAGATAAGGAAGGGAGACTATTGACAGAAGAGAAGGAAATAATGGAAAGATGGAGAGAACACTTTAGTAGGCTATTAGAAGGAACTCAAGTGGAGAAAGACATATTGGAAGATGAACCAAATCTTGAACCGCAACTGATGGCTCAACAAATGGAAACAGGGATAACAATAGAAGAGCTTGAGTTTGCTATGAAGAAGTAAAAATTAGAAAAGGCAGTGGGAGGGGATTGCATTGCTCCTGAAATGATGAACCACTTGAATATAAAAGGGAAAGGAGTGCTTTTGAAAGTTATAAAACTGACATGGGAAACAAGAAACATAAAAAAATACCCGAGGACTGGAAGATTTCTGTGACAATCCCATTGTTAAGAAGGGTGATAACAGAGAAATACCAATCACAGGTATTAAATGTTCCAGGAAAGTTGTATAGTCGGATCCTTGAAAAGAAACTAAGGGAACAGGTGAAAAATACTCTGGCTGAGCCACAGTGTGCTTACAGACCAAACGATAACACCCAGGATTTAATTTCTACTTTGCAGTATATGATTGAAAACAGTATTGAGTACAGAAAGAAGCTCTACCTTTGCTTCATAGATTTAGAAAAGGCATTTGATAGTATACCATGGAATTTTATTTGGAGATCTCTCAGAGAACATAATGTTCAGAAGACGTTAATAGTCAGAATAATAAAGAGTTTTTAGAAAGATTGTCGAAGCTACATGAGGACATCAAACTGTTGTTCTAAAGAGTTCAGTATCACTGCAGGCGTAAGACAAGGAGATGTGCTGAGCCCACTACTATCTATTATAGAATAGAATAGAATAGAAGATTGTGTCATCAAAGACTGTGAGAGAAGATACAAAAACCTGTCACCTGCCACCAGTCAAGCTATCCTCATCGGCCTTTTTTGATGATGTGGTAGTTCTTGCTCATTAATTTGAAAAACTAGATATGCCAAGAGAGTGTTTGAAGCCAGACCACAAGCAAGAGGGCAGAGGAGGGCTATGTGGAAGGACAACCTCCAGTCCAACTGCCATGAAAGGGGAATCTCCTGGGACAGCCCACAGACTGAGTCTTGAGAGACCTGCCGGCGTTTTTGTAAACCCCTGCACCTCTTAGAGGTAGAAGAGGATCCGACCAAGTAATTAAGTATATAAAAGATTGCTGTTGTACAAATAAAGCAATAGCTTCTATATTATAGAATTTCAGTACCCTATGAGTATATGGTTCCCTGCTAAATTCAAAATGTAACTCGAATTATTATTTGATGACAATTTCCAACACATTTCTTATTTATTCTAAATTTACAAAATCAATTGTTCTACTTTCTCGGGACTAAAAAAATTGAAATCTGGTAAGAAGTACAATCTTTCCACATTTTCAAAACTTTGGATTCAGTGCAGTATGTTATTACTGTCCAATCAGGATACTATTTGAGACAGGTTTACTTTGAAATCCTATGGAATCAAATGAAAGGGAATATTATCTTGTAAGATAAATTGTAAGAAAAAGATCAACTGTGTAATTAAAATAAGTGGCGCCCCACATTAGGGAAATGGGGTACTTATGTCATTCTTTTTATTACGGAATTGAAAAAGTATTCAAAAAAAAGTAGATTTGTATTTTTCAACGAACTCCGAAGGAGTCATTACTGAATTTGGGAAGTCTGTCTGTATGTATGTCTGGCCGCATTTTTTGTCAAATTTTGAAATTTTGACTTCAGATTTGAATTCTACATCAAAAACTAAAGACCATGTGGTATCTTCGTTTTTTGATAACTCTTCGGCAACATGGTCAAAATGGCCGCCGAAAATGGGAAAATTTTCAAAAATTTTTTTTAACTTTAGAGTCGTATTCTACATAAAAAAATAAGAGAAACATATACTTTTAGTTTTTTTGATATCACCTCGGAAACATGGTCAAAATGGCTGCCAAAATTTAAAAAGTAACAAAACAGGAGTTCATTGTGGTTATGCTTTGCATTCTCAGATGTTTATGTATAGCATGAGATAAAACCAGAAATGTTATTGGATTAAAACCCTGAAACCCAAAATAGATGCCAAAAGGTTAACAACCAGTTGGTGTTTTCAACCTGCCAAAAATTATATTTCTAAGTGGGTGCCATGACAATAACATCTGAAGGGTGTTATCAACTATATATTTGAGTTTTTGAAATTTATGTGTAATTTTAACATATGCATTTTGTCTCCTCACCTCACTTTCATCAGAACATACATATTTTGTTTTTCAGTTGATTTTTTGTCTTGTTTATTTGAGGCATGTATGAAAATTGAACCGGGTTAACCAGATCACTCTTAATTACCACAAATACAATTTTTCCAACAATTGCTTTCATGGTTATCTTGGCTAATCAGATTAACCCAGTTCAATTTTTGTAAATGCCTTTGGCTATGTTATGGCTTTTAGCTGTGCTAACAAAAAATATTATACGTATTATTATTATTTTTATTATTTTTAAAGGAATGTCAATGCTGCATTGTCTTCTTTAATAGCTTTTGCCATTTTTTATAGGTACAAAAACCAAGTTTACTATTTAAATTAATTTGAAGGCTTTCTGAAGCACAAGTATCATGTATTTGGCATTAAATTAAATGTTTTGATACCACCAATTTAAGTAGGTATATAAAAAAAGACTTGGCACCCATTTGACAACCACCCCAAAAAGGTAGAGACCCTGAGACCCTTCATAATTTTGAAAACACCAGGTGTTTTAACATCTCTAGATAAAATTATTTGAATGTATTATATTGTTACATTTCAATTATCTTCTAAAGTATTTGATTTATAAAGATCCTGAAAATAAACTATTTCAATAACCAAAAGTTAGGTAACTATGGCAGATTTTCTTATGTTTTCTTGGATCTTATGGCTTCAATTACTATGATCATTTTGAAACCTACCAACCACCGGTAGAAATTTTTAATGAAAAAAAAAGTGCCAATTCACTAAGAAGATACTAACAGTTCTAAACATACTTCTTGATTATCTAATTTCCGTGTTAAAAAAAAGTGACATGCACTTGCCAATAAAAATTAATGTCTTATAGTTACAAAAATACTTTTCAATATAAGAATCAACAACTGGTCTTGATAAGATTAATTTTTTTAAAATAATCTCAAAAAAGAAGAAAAATGGGAGTGAGACAAACACCGATTAAAATAATTGATCAACTAGACGTACCCTAATGTCTTATTGAAAAAACAATAAAGCAATAAAAGTATGATAAAATATCTACAATATGCATATTCAGAATATTAAATGTATTAATACAAATATGTAGCCTATTTTTAAGAATTTGGTCATTTTAAACTATTGGGTTTAAATTACAATTAATATTTTAACAACAGTGAAAGATAAAAATGCAAAACATTATATCATTCTATTAAAAAATAAAAAGATGTATTTGTTACTAACAGCAAAATATATCTACAAATCAAGAACATTAATAACAAAAACAAATTAAGTTATTACACTCTTTAATTGTTCAACTTACATAAAAATTTATTTTTGGTATAAATCATGATATTAACATATCTAATACTGTTAGATTCACACTTTGTTGAGTATTTCTTAAAGACTGTTGAAAAGTATCAGTCCTTAATCTGCTGTTTACATTTCACTACCTTTGAACTCTGACATTAATTTTTTATTAAGTATGATATTTCTCAATTTAACTTTTATAGTATTTCATTTTTGTAATACACTATTGCAAACATGTATATTAAAAGTAATAATGCAGTGAAACAACTGGAAAAGTCCTCATCTAAATCAAGCTTACTTTGTTGGTATTATGGTAATTTTAATAATTTGATATTATTTTAGCACGTTCATATAGTATTAATACAGCACCATCCATTCCAACAGAATATGTAATAGCAGAAGAGCAAACACTGCAAGGGAGAATGTCTAGTGTACGTCGCTTCTTTTGTCTATTTGTAACATTTGATTTGGCCTTTAGTGGACTAATGTGGATTATCTGCGTAATGGTAAGTTTTAAATTCTACTTATTCTGAATTTTACCATTAATGGAAAGTAAATCCTATTTAAATATTAACCTTGATTCAAATAAAGGTTTATTCAATTATTTTATCAATGTACTATTAATCTACTATTACTGTAATAAATCTTATTTAAATCCTATGAATAAAATCATAGAAATTAAAAATGTTTAATCATTAATTTTAAAACAAAACAAGTAAGATTATTTTTAGACAGAAACGGTTTTATTTTAATATTAGCATTTATGGAATTCTACAAAGTAATTCTAAAATAACTAATTTTATTTGTAACAAATTAAAAATATCTTGCTGTACTACATAAATTGAAATTATTTTGCTATTTAACACTTGTATTAGTAAAATAAGAGATAAAATTGTTTATAAACACTGTTAGTATTGTGTAATCTTTAAAATATGATATAATTGAATATTCTAGAAATTTAAAGATTTGATAGGATTTCTATTTTTATAAAATACTTTTGTAATTTCCAATTTATACAAATATTTATAACCATGGCGAATTTGTTTTGAACGAATTTAAACTACGAGTTGAACCTCAATAATATAAATTTTTTGATTACTCAGACTTATCACAAATAACCAATGTACTTATATTCATATAAAATACTTTAGTTAGTTGAGGTTTTATGACATCTCACTTTTCACTGTCCATGATGTTAATATAATAATTCATAAAACTTTCTTTAATAAACCATCTATCTATAGTTCATTGTTATTATAATATTTCTTTATTATAACATACCTAAATAAAAAATTCTTTACTTTTCAAAATTTGTCATCAGTATTACTCTTGCGCTTGTTGTATTTAGTCTTCATTAGATCCTCTCTTCTACCTTCTTTGTGTTTGATTATTACACCAAAAACTCTTGACTGTAGGTTTGGCAGATTAAATAGAGATGATTTATAGGAAAAAAGGTAAATAAAAAGTTTTTAGTTTTTGAGTTATAACTCTTCAAATTTGATGAAAGAAAATGGTTATTGAGTGTTTTAAAGAATCACAATTTTCTAGAAAATGGTTAAGTTTACAAAAAAATTGCAAGAGGGATAATTCATTATAAACTAAGGTTGCTTCGAGGGGATAACCACTAGACAAAATGGCGTACAAATATATCCAAAAGGCAAATTATATCCACAATATCCATACATATCCAAATACATTCGTACGTATCTAACTATATCTACTATATATCCAAATATATCCAAAATATCCAGTATATCCAAATACATTCCAACATCAAATTTTATAACAGTAATCAAACAACGCTTAAAGGTTTATTTTTATTTCTATATGTTCCTGTTGTTAATATTTAAAGTAGATATTTTTACATTTAACAGTATGCAAACTACTTCGGGAAAAATGAACGCATAAAACAAAAAATATGTATGTATATTCTATAAAAAACATCTGGGAATGCAAAGCATAACCACAACGAACTCCTGTTTTGTTACTTTTTTCAAATCTTGGCGGCCATTTTAACCATGTGCCCGAGGTAATATCAAAAAACTAAAAGTATACGTTTCTCTTATGTTTTGATGTAGAATACGATTGTAAAGTAAAAAATTGTTTTGAAAATTTTCCAATTTTTGGCGGCCATTTTGACCATGTTCCCGAAGAGTTATCAAAAAACGAAGACGCCATGTTGTCTTTAGTTTTTGATGTAGAATCCAAATCTGAAGCCAAAATCTTAAAATTGACAAAACATGCGGACAGACATACAGACTTCGCAAATTGAGTAACGACTTAGTTGATAAAAAAAACTGTAATAATGTTTATCACAAAGACCATCTTAATTTTTATTCTTTAACTCTTTATATTTTTTATGATATTTTGCTTATCAATCCTTTTTAGCGTAAATGGATGGCAACCTAATAGTTGAATAGGCCCATAAAAAATAAATTTCTTTTCGATCGTTTCAAGTTGGTTAGTTGTGTTACTTTTTGGCCATCTATATTTGTCTAGATTTGACTTTAAAAATTTTATTTTTATATCCGATCCATTAATCTGCAGGACTCGACCATGATACCATCTGTGAGCGTAAAATATTACATAGTAATTTTCGACCCTGATATCTATTCCCATTTCCTCTATGCCTTCATCTTCATTTTCATCATTTGAGAAGGACTCTGGATCATCATCAGCATAAACTATGGTGTCGATGATATCACTTTCTTCCGAACTTTCTTTATTATTTTGTTTATTTCCCGGCTTAAGTCTTAGTTTAGTTTGTTTATTAGAAACATTTTTACATTTAATTTGAATTATTTTCTCAACTTTGTTTAACCAGCATTTGGAAATGACGAGTTGAAACTGTTCGTTTAATGCAGGTTCGGGTATGCTGCAAATATAATACTTTATGTCTATAAAAGTATAATCTACATTGGCTAGTGAAAGAATTCATTCATTGTTATTTTGCTCTTGCAGTTTATAAAATGTACTTAGGCAACCCAGACCATGATTTGTGGTTGATTTTATATTTTCAGTTGTCAGAGCCTCTAGTGAAGCACTTAATAATGAATATATCTTTGAACTACCTTGGCCAGTCAAATAACTGAAGGCTAATATATGCCCAAATAGAGGATTACATTTGTGAGTTTTCTTGAACGGATTACTAAATACACACAATTCCCCGACAAAAATATGTTCATTTTGAATTACTTCGGTAATATTGGATCCGATTATAGCTAATTGCTTCTGCTCTTTCACCCTACATAGTTTATCACTGCTGAGCCTGCTTTTGCTGTTGTTGAGAAGCCAACAAAACGAACTTTTCTTAATTATCATTTTGTTTCTCCAACAAATACTTTCAAAAATAGCCCCTCTTGAAGATAAGTGTCAGCAGCAGGATCTGTAGTATAATCTTTTAAGTTCAAATAGTCGCCTACTTGTAAATCATTTGAAAGCTGGTGTAGTTCTGTCAAGTCGCTAACATCAACAATCTCTTCGGTTACTGTATCTTCTTCGTTTTCCCCACCAGTCTCAAAGCTTAAATATTCCTCGTCTATAAAACCTTCACTTTCTTTATTTTCTTCGGTGTGAATTTCTTTTTCTATGTTTTCGGTTTCTTCCTCTAGCACCTCTTCAATAATCGGTAGGTTAATATTTAACCAAATCTTCATTTTCTAGTTCCATACCTAAATTTGTGGCTGCTTCTAAAGCATCTACCTTACATTGTAGTAGTATGTCGCGAATTTCTTGATCGTCAGGTAAAACACTTGCAACATTCTTAGTCACAGAAGAATTGGTTACAGTCGCCAGTCTAGGATTATTTTTTTCTTGAAAATATAAATGTATTTTCCTTATTTTGACCTAAAAAGTGTTACTAATTACGCAAAAACAACAAAACTCAAATTTCTAATTAATGCTATTTATTAGAGAAATCTTGATAAAAAAAATATAAATCATCTCATAAACAGTCTTGCATGTCTCAATGTGATCACGTGCGGTCATGTGTATTAGTAACTTAGCAATGCACACCGGTGCCAATTCTATGAACCGAATAAAAACTTCTAGTCATGCCCTTTTATATCCAAATATATCCACATATTTTCCAACATATCCAACTATTTTCATTCATATGCCAGCATTTCCACATATATCCAAATTATATCCACATATTTCCAATATATCCACGCATATCCAAGGAGATGTACAACTATTTCCACTAGTGATTACCCCCTTGGGTTGCTTTTATGTGTTTGCATCAGATTTGTAAAATGTTGGCCATACAAAAAGTTCTGAGCTTTTCAAAAGTAGCATATTCATGAAAACTTGCTATATAATTCGTAAATTTCAACAATATTGTAGCATAAGGACCTCTATAATGGCACCCAATGGCATACGAAGTTTGAAGAAGATTCGTTGATTCATTTGGACACAGTAATTAAATAACCATTTTTTACATCATCTTTGAAGCATTATAACTCGAAAACTAAAAATCTTTTATTTACCTTTTTTTCGATAAATCGTCTATTTTATTCACCTAACCTGCAGTCAAGAATTTTTGGTGTAATATCTGGACATCCTGTATTTGATGTACTGTGTGATCAGAAAAGAACGAAGTCAAAGTAGGCCATGACCAATAACATGTGACAATGCTACTAAGAGAGTAGATAGCGGTTGACAGTTGTGAATTGTCAGATTATACCAGTATTCAAATTCAATTTGACGTTTTAAAATGACAATTGTAGATTAATTAAAGTTTGAATAAAACAATAGATATTTGTGAAAAACACTGCCACATAGTACGAGTCATGGCCCACTTTGACTTTGTTTTTTTTGATCACACAGTATTATTACCAAATCGTTGAACTGACTTAGCACTTTTTTAAGTAGATTTTTATTTGAATATCATTGAGATGGCTAGATTGGTTATATTGTTATAATTAATAATGAACTAAATGAGTGTAAAAAAAAAGATTACAGAATATTCCACTTAGCATTAAAAAGTCAATGAATGCAGTGAGATTGAAAGTGTACATTATTATGTATACCATTAACATAATTCTGTAGTTATTCTAATTTTTGTTTATAGATCAATGGAGAAAATATTAATACCGCCATAGACAAACAAATATATCACTATAATATACACACATCTCTATTTGATGTTGTGTTAGCATCTGTATGTAGATTTATTGTGCTTCTACTGTTTTATGGACTTTTGAGCATTAATCATTGGTGCATCATAGCTGTAAGTCTTTAGTTCAGGTAAAATTAAAAACAATATGCTAGAACTTATTTTTTTTGCAGTTATCTACTACAGCCACTTGTGCCTTTTTAATTGCAAAGGTCTTTCAATACAATGTAAGTATGTCTTGCTAATAATTAGAATTAGCTGAAAATAATACATTCATTCATTTTATTCATTCAATTCAAATCTGAGTATGTCATTGCTACGGTAACAAGCTTCCAAATAACTTTTATTTGACTTTTATAGTATATGTGTGCTGTTATACAAAACAAACAAAAACAGGCTAGTGATGATGTCACATGCATGAGGTCTATTTTAAATGAAGTAGTGATACTACAGTGTTGCAAGATTTACTTCTTGTTAAATGCTATTTTCTTCAACGATAAAATAATGGATAATATTTATATCTAGAAATTCTCTTTCTGGATACCCAAAGATTCGACTTTTTTACTTTTTGCTCCACATTTTATTGTACACCCTGTATAGGGTTTTAGTCATTGACTATGCTTCTGCAGAAAATAACATACATAAATACTTAACTTGCTTTGAAGTGTACACACAATCATAAAGATGTTTTCCTGTGACCAGACTTTATGCATTGTTGTCATACAACATAAGAAAATACATACAGGGTGATCATTTTAAAACTTCCCACCTTGAATAACTCTTTAATTATTAAAATTATCAAAAATCGCTGAAACGCGTCGATTTTGTTTTGGAGGGGGACATTTAATAACCTATTTTAGTCAGTTGGGAAACTTTCACTCTCCCCCCAACCATCCCCACCACAAGATTTTAAATGGCACTACCCCATGTGTGATATATCATTTTAAAGGGTATAAGATTCTCAATCTTTCATATCAAAGAAAATTAAAATCGGCCTAGCCGTTCGTGAATTAGAGCCAAAAATCTATTTAATTCAATCAATACGTTTCTGTCTCTAGTTCACGAACGGCTGGGCTGATTTTAATTTTCTTTGATGTAAAAGATTGAAAATTTTATACTCTTTAAAATGATACATTACACATGGGGTAGTGCCATTTAAAATTTGGGGGGGGGTGAAAGTTTCCCAACTGGCTAGAGTAGGTTATTAAATGTCCGCCTCCAAAACAAAATTGACGCGTTTCAGCGATTTTTGATAATTTTACTAATTAAAGAGTTATTCAAGGTGGGAAGTTTTAAAATGATCACCCTGTATAATCCAAGAGCCTACCATAAGATTTCCTATGTACAGAATACACAAAAAAATATGTGTGAGTTAGCATTGATGTAGATGAACACAGCGTCACCATTATTATAATGCAGATTTAACTGCCTCATAGATGTGTGATGTCATTTCCAGTCACATATAGTGACTGTTGTCTTATGTCATAGATGACATGAATGAACTTAATGTCTAATGTCGGTCTCAAAGTTTACTATGATATGATAAGTGTTATTTGGAGCAATATAGTTGCTTGGAAAGATCAGATTACTTTGAGATTTACATTGGATATCATGTTTAATTCATGCCATCCATGACATAAGAAGAAAGTCATAAAAAGTGACTGGAAGTGACATCACATGTTTATGATGCAGCTAAATTTGCATTATAGTAATGGTAGCTGTAAGCTCATTTCTGTCAGTGCTAGTTTGCACAAACAAATTTTATTGTGTATATACATAGGAAACCTTACAGTCGGCTCTCCGATTAATAACTACAAGGCAGGTTAATCTGTTAACATTTTTTTCTTCAAATTATGTAATTAAACACATCCAACAGTTAAGCGATCTTACTTTTCAAATCATCCTGTGATACAAATTTAGTTATATTTTTCAACAGAAAACCAAGGATTCCAAGCTATACAGAATGAAATTAAAATATAATTAGAAAAGATTTAACCACCCATTTAGTGGCAGCTGTACATCAAGAAGAAAATATATTTTTTAAAAACCTCCCCTTTATTCCCTAGGAAAACACCCCTTTTGAGAAGTCAAAAAATTGTTTGAGAATCTCTAGAATACAAAATGTATCTGCACAAAGCAAAGTAATGAGAAAAAGCAGCCATTATCTCAGTTTTATATTGATGGTTTTGCTGATACAATGTCTACTGGAAAGGCCAGTACAATGTGTAAAATTTGCAAATGCAAGGGCACGATTCAATGACAGTTAGTTCACTTTATACTTCTAGTGCTCCAAGACGTCTTTCTGTCCCCCTTTATTTTTTTGTTTTACCTAGCATTAAACTGTTATTTATTAGCATTTTAGTGCACCATGGTTTTACAGGATAAGGTGTAATTTAGTGTATAATTGAAGAAGGTCAAGATAATGATCAATAGAACTTTCTCAAATGTGATGTTAAGATAACAGCAAAAATGCACAATTTTTATAATTTGTTGTTTGTTTTGTTGTAATGATGATTTATGTTCTATGTGGATAAAATTTTGTAATTGATTGGGTAAATTGATACAATCAATTCTCCAATTCCTATTTTTTTATATGAAGTGGAATCACAAATACAAACTACACATTTAAAACAATGAAGACCATCATTCTATTCAAGAGGGTCAAATGATGTTTATGTGTTGACACTTTTATGCTTCTTTTTGAAGGTCTTTCAATTGCATTGATTTTCTTTTACTACTGCAGTAGAGGTAATCTGCAGATATTTGCTTGAAATTAACAATAATTAAGTATTCAGTTATCTTTAATGCAAATGTGGGAAATTAGGATAGGTTAGTTCTGTGCTTGAAAACATTGAACTGGAATTCCTGTAACTTAAAATGAAGATTAAATAAAAAAGCAACCTTCAACAAGCTTTAATCTTGATTATGGTATGATGTTATTGTAGGTAATTTTTTTGAAAACGTATGGGATATATATCAGGGGTTCTCAAAACGTGGAAACTCTGTTTAAATTAAAAATGTTATTAATGGACATCTTTAGGCATTGAATTACCCATTAGATTCTGATTTGGATGTCAAAGCGGCGACGTGGACATAATTTACGACCAAATGATGCAAGTGTTTACCATTTCTCTATCAAACGTTAATGACTACACATAAAACTGTAACAAAACAATAAAATAAACTGATTTGCTTGGCGCCTTAGCAAGTTAAATCAAGCTTTAGTATAATCAAGGTATAATGTAAATTATGATCAATGAGCTTTTTAAGAGGAAATTCCTGGTATAATTAAATTAAAATTTAAAAAAAGTCCCTTTACAATTTGTATACAGTACAGCAAGCAATTCTGTTCAGTTTGGACCTCTGGATACAACGTTTGGATATAATGACCGTATTTTGCCAATCACATGGCTGTCGTTATAGGCGAATTCTACTGTAGAAATACCTTGGAAGCAGTATATAATATCATGACTAACTCAATCAGAGCAGTAGAAAAAATTGAGTATCTTTATCTTCTTTGTGCTCATTTTTGAAATGAGTGTATAAAAGATAGTAAGTGTGCTTCGAGCACAATATGATTTTTGTGCTCTCATATGTTTACAGCATACATTTTGCATCATCTATTATGTAATGTTTAATATACATGTTAATGTATAGGCTCTCTTTTCTGTATTGTTAAAATAGTCAAAACTCTTATGATTATGTATTTTCAGTGGGTTGAATCTCATCAACCGGTATTTGAAGTTTTATTAATTTTAACATCGTTTGTAATATCATGGGGTGAAGCATGGTTTTTAGACTTTAAAGTACTTCCACAAGAATTACATGCGCGACGTATTCTTGTTAGTAAGTATAATTTTAGAACATTTTGAAAGTCTTATGAGAGGATGTTTATGAAAATGTCTTGCATTGATTTAAATTTTCAAGTTCTATAATTTTAGACAGTCCTGCTACAGAAAATGAAAGAGCACCTTTAATTCGTAGTTATGTACAAGGATTGCCGTCTATGTATACAGAAAGCGTTGGTAATTTTTATTCACCTTTATGTTCACCTGAAGGTTCTATTTATGGTGGTGATCATACATGTAGAAGATATCCACATGTTAGATTGACACGAGACCAGGTAATATTTTATCATATTAATGTAGTATCTTACAAATTTGAATTTATTTTAAATTACAAATTTAAGGTGAATTATTGATTTGAACTCGTACTTGTTAAACATTTTATTTTGTAATGTGTTTTCATCAGAGTATAAATATGTGCTTTTAAGGAAGTTTTTCCAGTCTCTGTTGAACTATGGCAACGTCTTTTAAAATTAAGAAGAATACTGTACTTGTGTCTGTTTTTTGTACTGTCACATTTTAAGATTGATAAAACTAATTAATCATTATTTGTAGGAAGACGATTTTAAATCTAAAGCTGCAAGAATTCTTCAAGATTCCTGGAATTTTCTTAATCATCCTGACTGGAAGTTAGAGAAACGTAATGGGGAGAATGATACAGTTTCTGTTCTAACTTTACCTAAAATAGGAAAAATGTTTAAACTTATGGTAATATTTACTTTAGGTACCTATTTTATACATAATAATAATGTTTCATGTACTCTAGGCTATGGTCAATATACCACCTCGTTACTTATTAGATGAACTATTTTATAAAGTTGAAACTATCCCTCAGTGGAATCCTGCTTTATTAGAATCCCATAAAGTGCAATCTATAGATGAGTATACAGATATTAGTTATCAAATTTCTGCTGATGCAGCTGGAGTGGTAACCAGTCGAGATTTTGTAAATATCAGACATTGGGGAGTGATTGATGGTTCCTACATCATTGCATATTGTGCAGTAGAACATCCTTCAGTAATGAAAAATGACAAATACATAAGGTAGTATTATTTGAATTCTATTTTGATATTGTTATTATTTAAAATAACCATGATTATTAGAGGGGAAAATGGAATAGGATGTTGGGTTATGAAACCAGTTCCAGGTGAATCCGATAAATGTCAATTGCAGTGGGTTCTGAATACCAATTTGAAAGGTTGGATCCCACAATATATTTTAGATACGGCATTAGTAGGTATGATGTTGGATTATGTTAAAAATTTAAGAAGATACATAGTGAAACTTAGAGAATCTGGTAGACTTTCTGATTTAGTACGTGAAAATGTGTAGTAAAATTAAAATATGTGATTGAATTTAGAGTGAAAGCCGTGATTGTGACCTTTTAAGTTAAGTGACGTAAGTTATTTGTACCAAAAGTACTTTTTAGTTCTTTTTTTATACACATTGGTTTTTTATAAATTTAGTTTAAGTTGAAAAAGTAACCAAAACAATATTCATTAAATCAGCCTTTTTTGTGTCATACATTACCTCAATAATTATAACAAACTTATTAATCTAATAAAACTAATGTTAGATAGTCAATGTAAATAAACTTACTAACTAAAATGCAGTATTTTGCAAATTTTAAAATTATTCCATGTGTTTTTATACTGTAATAGTTTGTAGTATTTTTGATGTGTATTTACAGTTTATTTTAATACAAATTAATATACAGTTGAATTAATCTTAAGCTCATTTTGTAAAACTCAAATATAACTAGAATTATTTTTCTCATATCATATCAAATAAAACATTTTTCATTTTCCAAATTCTCATTTTACCTATGATAGTTTGGCCAGCATTTAAATTAAAATCTTAATTTTAACAATACTTACTATAGTTTCTCATAATTTGTTTAAGATAAACCCTAGAAATTCTTATATAATATTTTACATCATTACTTTCACTTTTTAGAACATAATTACAATTTACTAGTTATTTAGGAAAATAAACAAATAGTGACAAATGTGATACACAAATTATTTCTAAAGTTGCATAGAATAGAATTTGCTGATTGTTATCGTTTAATTTGGTGTTTGATGTATTTCATTATTTTTTTAAAATCATATTTTATATTTTAAACTAACAGAATAATGTGCTCTTATGCCAGTTATTTTGTAAACTTTTATACTAAGTGATCCAAAAAGTTTGAGTACAGCACAAGTGAAATTTGACTGTTTAGTTCTCAATTTGCCAATTGTGTGCAGTTGATATTGTATTGGAGGGTATACGCAGGTATACACCATATACTTACAAAAATCAAAAACTTATAAAGCATATACGTAAATGGGAATTCAGAAAACATGCAGGTATACGACATATACTCGAGATCACTGATGCGGTAGTACTAAGTTTTTTTATCAGGTGTAGCAGCATCTGTGAAATTTATTTCACTATTTGATTGCAATACTCTGTAATTTTAGTGATATCTCATTTAGCGATCTATTTTTTTTATTTCATTGGTTACTTTTAAAGATACCAAGTTTTATTTATCCCTCCAAGAACAACATCTCAAATAGGTAGTACACAGACGTCCAGTGGATGTTCATTTGACATCCAAATTCTAGCAACCGACATTTACTTTGACTGACAAAACATCCATGGGACATACACTTGTTACAGCTTTGGTCATTAACAGACATCCATTACTGGTCGTAATTTGAATATACCTAATATGTATATGGTCATCTGATAAACGTCCAATGGATGTGCAATTTATGCACAAAAATATTCAGACTAAATATGGATGTCCAATTTCTGCCCATGAATGTCTGGACCAATTCTAAGTTGCAAGAATTTTACCGCCTTATTCCATTAACTTTTAAATCTACTCCATTCCAAGTTCAACATTTTTTATGAAATCGTTACAATTTTGTTTATTTGAAGAGCAAATATTGCTGATCATGATCGTGATATTAACAAGAAGAAAAAGAACAAAATTGATTATTGAATTTACTTCTAACTTTTTTATTTATATTCTACTTCCCCTTATTAGGTTGTAGTGGCAACACTGATCCAGACTAATTTTGAACAAGAAATGAACGTCTGCTGCTATTAGGGATGAAAACCAAAAATGATGATTTGGTTAGATGTCCTTTACCTGGTTTTGAAATTTTGATTGATTGCAGATTTTTCTTATTTACATTTTAAAGTGTAAGAAGTGATAGAAATAAACATCATGTGCAATTTTGATAAAACCTTTTTCAGGAAGAATTATTTTGAACAAAGAATTGAGCCTATCATGCGTTCACAGTTTCCTTGCACCCAATTTAACAGTGTGAATATTAGATCTTCAGTTTAAATTGGTCTTACATGTATGGTTAGGCTTTTTAGACGATTTTAGGTAGGTTGTATGACAAAACACTCATAAATGCAATGTCAGTTTTATATAAAATGGAATTAACTTCTTTAGTAATTTTTGTCTTCAGTTCAGTAAGTTATAAGCCTGTTTTTTTTTTAATACTCACTACAGAAACTATATGGGTATAATATATTTGCAAAAAGGCATTCTAACTGTTTAAATACTCCTATTTCAAATAGGCAATAGATTTGGTAACAAGGTTCTATTCTGTGCAGTGACAGTGATTATTTTTGAGGTTATCCAAGCTGTTCAACGAAATAGCAATTAAAATACCTGTGATGCACAACCTAACAAAAAAAATTCATAGCCAACCCTCATGCAAAAAAACTGAATGCATCCTAAACTTTAAACTTCCAACAAAGAAGCTACTTCTTGGCTTATCCTTTGAATGATTATTTTGTTTTATTACCTTTTTTTTTAATAAATAATAATAATGAGGCATTTATGCATCAATGTTGTGTTTGTTTTACACATGTTTAAATCTGCCATTCATCTCACATTTGGCAGGCTTATCTCGCAAAACCAGCATTTTGAATTTTGCTGCTATGCCACTGGCTGCAAGCTATGATCCTGCCTTGACACAGAAAATGCATATACCCAAGACATAATAATGTAGCATTACAACACTGGTTGCAGTTGTTTCATCTTGTGTTTTTGCTTGTTTTTCTTTAGCATTTCTTATCATTTATTTTCATTTTTACCTTTGTGCAAAAATTTCTTCATTGTGATCTTTTAAGTTTTTATGATATGCCAATGAAAACATTATGATTGAAATAGGTTGGGTTTCAATATAAAGCTTCACAATTTTATTTATCTTTTGTCAGAAATTCAAACTGTCCTCAAACTGTTTGGATCACGCACTACAGTATAGAGTACTGAAACTGAAATACTTGACTTTACTTCAAGCAAAATTATCTATGGTGGTGATGAATCATTCCTTTCTTAATACACTTCAATTAAGTATTCTTTGTATGAGGGTTGCTTTCTTAATGTTGAGCCTCATAGAGTAAAACACATTTTTGGTTTATAAAAAATTTATTATAACTTCTCAAAATATTCCCCATTACAGTCAATACACTTAGTTTTTGAAACATTGTTTTCATATCTCTGAAGGTGTTGATTGACATATTGCGCTGAAGGTATGGTATTTACCTCGTTTTTAAAAGTAATGACAGCTTCATCGTAAGTAAAACGCATTCCTCGCAACTTATCTTTAACATGTAGGAACAAAAAGAAATCATTGAGTGCTAGGTTGGGACTGTATGCCGTAACTCATCAATGTGACATTTTGCTGGCTTAAATATGCTGATGTTCTAGCGGCAGTATGTGCACGAGCATTATCATAATGTAATATAAGCCTTCCTCCTGATCGCCTTTCATGGGCTTTTCGAAGGACTTCGGGCAAACAAACAGTAGTGTAACATTCAGAATTAACAGTACGTCAATCTTCAAGCTCTACGTTTGCAACATGTCCAGTAAATCCAAAAAAGATGGCAACCATCTTCTTATTCCAACTTTTTTCCTGGACAACCTTTGTTGGAGGCGCTTCATGTTGGAACACCCAAACAACCGAGTGTTGCTTTTTCTCAGGATTATATGAATATACCCAACTTTCATCGCCTGTTACAATATTGTATACTAGATTAAACTACCCTTGGGAAAAGCGTTTGAGTATGGCTTTGCACCAATTCACATGATCTGCCTTTCGAGCATCTGATAAATTGTGCAGTATCTAACAAGCACAAAGCTTATGTACATGTAGATGATTGTGCAAGATAGTATTGATTGCTTTCACACCAATTCCCAGGGTTCTTTGAATCGTCCGAATAGTAACATAACAGTCTTCCTCTATCACACCATGTACAATCTTGATGTTTTCCTTAGTAACAACAGTTTTTGGGCGACCTTCGCGATGCTCATCCTTCAGAAATTCACGATCAAAACGTTGTACCAGCGTTTTATGGTAGCTAATGAACATGACTCAATACCAAACACATTTTTCATCTCATCAAAACACTAGCCGACTTAATCCACACTTGAAATTGTAGAAAATTACTGTTCGGAAATATTTGTTATTGAATGTCATGATTTTTTCAAACGTTGTTTAAAGGCATATCTTCAAAACATCGTAATATTTTCTCTTGCTGTCACTTGCATTAAACTCGCAAAATATGATGCTCAATTGTCATAATAACAATTATACAATACAATCATGGTTTCATAGATAGGCTCGACAGTAACAGAGCAGCCCTTGTATTTAAGGAAAGTGAATGCAATATATTGCCGTCTTCCATTAAAGCCTAGCAACTCTTACTTAACTAGTTTGACAGAACAAGCGATTTTTGAATTTTGAATGCTGAACATTTCCATATGTTACTACATTTTGTTTTGTTAATAACACAAAAAACACACTTCTTAGTTGAACAAGAAATACCCAAGTATTTAAAATTTAATGCAGTATTTGAAAATGCGATAAAAGTTAAAAATTTAGTAACTCAAGTTACTAGGTTTTAATTTTAGACAGCAGTATAGTTACAAAATATTTTACAATAACATGCAATATACAGTGTGTCCAAGATAAGGATGCACAGCATGGGGATCTTGGAAACGGTAAGAGATACAGAATCGGTTAAATGGAATGTAAGTTGGCTATTTATAGGACCTTTTTGTTGGCGTTTGCAAAATCTAGATATCTTGGATAGTTTCAGAGATATTTAAAAAAAAGTAGATTTCTCGATTTTCGTTATTATTTTTTCTTTTATTTATTTCAAGAGATATCGGAAAACAAAAACTACTTTTCTATTTTGTTTTGGATAGCTCTTGTTGTCAAGATTCTAATGATGTAAACATGATGGCCTGCACGATCACCTGATCTAACACCATTAGATTTCTTTCCTCTGGGGTTATGTCAAGAATCATGTGCTCAACCAAAACTTTGAAGATGAACAGCAATTATTATAGTTGGTCACAGCAGCGTTCAACACAAAAAAATCAGAACCAAAATAACCCTATCATGTTTACATCATTAGAATCGTGACAACAATTTTCAATTGTTTTTTCGCCTATTTAGAAAAGTAAGGTAGATGATGATTACTCGAAACCGAATTTTGTTAGCGTATTTTAATAGAGAACAAAAAGTGACAATGGAAAAGTGATTTTAGTTTTCCGATATCTCTTCAAATAAAGGAAAGAAAAATTAATAACAAAAATCAAGAAATCTACTTTTTTTAAATATCTTTGAAACTATCAAAGATATCTGGATTTTTCAAACAACAAAAAGGTGTACTGGGTGCAGCAGGAATCCAACTTGTCAACTTTTTCTTTGGTGTTAAAAATATCAAGACGAAAGATATGTGCAGGTTAACTACAAAAGTCATATTTTTATTGCCTCAATTCTAATTGCAAAACCATCATCTGTATGTTTACAGTATACTGTTAGTATATCTAATTTGAAATTTAATGATATAGATTTTGAGACCTACTCAGTGTTTTACTGAGAAATGTATTTGTTAATTTGATTATCTGTATACATAAAATGTTTTTCTGGTATCTAGCTAAATACTATAAATGTTATTGTCAGTCAATGTCATTAAACCTATACAGTGGAAAAAGTGTTGAAAGTATGTTGTCATATCATATGGACATAGCTTGTGTAGGATACTTATTATAATATGATTGCAAAAGCCCTAGATAAATTTTTTCCAAAAGTTCTCTTTTCCAAATCTATGTCGCCTCCTATGCTATAAAAGACTTTTTTTTAAAATAACTATAATGGTTTGTATTAAGCAAAAAAATACTATACCTGCAAATATACTAAATCAAGCTATATAGTCTTCCATAATTTTAATTGTGTATTGTTGGTGTAATAGTACATTCCATTTTTTATGTTGTGCACATAATCGTTTAAAGTACCAATGTATTTTGAGACTAGTTTTAGGAAAGGGAACATATTTTTTAAATTATCTAATTTTTACCCTTACATAGTAGACTTTGGTCTTTGAGTTATTGCACATCAAATCACAATTCACATTTAAACATCCAACAACAAATAACCAGCTGGTATTTGCAGTTGGACAGTTTGATGTGCATGGAATTACGTCTCTAGCTTAAATAAAAATCTGATAATATCATGTTAATGCATGTATGCATCTTGTCATCTTATAGTTTTGTCTTTAAGTTAAAGAAAGAATAATTTTCGAAAATTATTTGTTCCTGTGTGGTGTCACATAATAATTGGAGAAGAATCTATGTCATACTTTCATTATTATATCATCTAATAAAATTACAAAAGTATGAAACTCCATTTGCCTTTTAATAATGAAACTTAAACTCACAGACATAATAGTTATTCCAAGTCATTTGATTCTTTCTCTTACTTCCATCGATATAATAAAAGAAGTTTTGTACCAAACAGTAGATACATTGTATTAAAAACTTTCAAAATCTATACAATTGAGTTCCAAATTGAATATAATTGTTAAATCCTATAATGTAGTAGAGTTCATGTACATATAAGTTCGTTTTAATATTTCTAGAAAAGAAAGAAGGGGGGGAACAAATGGATTTCTGCAACATCAATATTAGTAAATGATTATATTTTACTTACACTAGACTCACAGTTAAAACAAAGATAAAATAAGAACAACTGAGAATGATAAATTGTTGACAGTTTTAAGTTCTTTCTTGTAACGAATGCAAAGTACTGCATTGAAAAACAAAATAAATGAATTATGCATTTACATTTAGATATGAGGAATCACACAGTACATTTCTGTAAACCTGCAGGTGACTAGCTTTAATTTTAATGAAATATTGATCAAAAGTTACCCTAATTTACTAAGATAAGTATTTGAAAGACTTTCAAAAGATGTAATACGGTATCACTCAGACATTTTCAAATATTACAAATCTTGAAAGAAATATCTTTATTTAGATAGCAAAAAGATTATTTCCTAAGAACAGCCTCTATGATTGATACTTTAGCTTGTGAAAAAAATGTCAAAATCTAAAAATTTGCAAGTCTCGATAAAGCATTATACAGTACAGAAATGAAAGTGCTACAGAAAATTGATGAATATTTGAAATCAAAGCTAACACCAATCAAAATTGCAAAGTCATACTGCATACAGGGGAGATACAAAAAAAATTGAAAGTCTCAAGAGTGAAACACCCTTAATTTTAAAAATTGAATAAGTTGTTTAAAATTAGAAGCTATGTCCTATCTCAAAATTCAAATTAAATATAATTCTATTTGATCAGAGGTTGCAAATCTAAAATAGACAGTGTTGTTACCCATTCTAGTTTCCATGGGATAGTCTTGATTTTATGTCATTTAACATACATCTTATAAGTAATTATGTTGGAGCTTGATGTAAAACTGTATTTTAGACATTTTACTCAAAGAAACTGTAACAAGAGTAAATATCGTACAAGTGTAAAACTAGCATTTCTTCAGTTATTTAAAAAGAAATGAAAATATTATTTCTCCTCTTTTTCTTGTTTGATATCCTGATTTCTAAAAACTTAGAAAGTGTGAAGATATATAATATTCATTTTGACTGAGGGTAATACTACAGCCAAATATTTTAGGTTAGGGTAATTTCCAGCTGGTATTTTATCGAAATTGAAAATAGTCGCATGCAGTTTTACAAAAGTATATTGTTGAATTATCCACATCTTTATGTATACGAGAATGGTATTTTTAAGAAAATTTTGCTAAACTTTAAATTGTAAAATTGACAAATTATCAGTGTTATACGTATAGGTATGTTCATGTTTTTGTTTAATCATACTGAAGGGGAGTTTGCAAGATTTAGTTTTGCTATTCATTGTTATTAAACAACTGTGGTTTAAAACTATCATATTATGTTACAGAAATGGAATTATCTTTAAGGAAAAATATATTAGAAAACTTAACTTAATGCAATAAAATTGTTATTACATTACATAAATAATTTTTAAACCAAATGAGTTATTTAATATTCATTAATATAGAGTATATAAAAAAGGATGTTGACCAACAAAAACCATTTTTATTTATTTGTACGTAAGATAAATGTAATTGTCATATTTAGTGAATTTTGTGTTGTGATATATTTAGGTAAAATTGTTTTAAGTGTATAAGTATTGTTTCCCCTTTGGTGGGAACAAAAATCATAACTGACAATTATAAAACAAATATCTTAATGTTTCTATTCATTATTATTTCTTCAGAATCCAGTACTATCAAGCAACCGAAAAAATTAGTTCTATATTAATATTATTATTATGTATATTATCTGTGATTTTTACAAAAAACTTATAAATTAACGTAGTGCATTTTTTAAGAACTCGCTTTTATATAATAAACTTTAACATGTTTTAGAAGTTATCTTTATATGCAGTAAATAAAGAACATTTAGACTGTATAATGTGTTGTGCTTGTTTATTTTGTTAAGCATTCAAATTAATTGCCTCTTAATTGAAGAATTACAAGTAAAGGATTTCTTAAAAGGTGTGATTCTCAGGCTGAACTACCGTAGTTATAAGCTTTATAATTTGTGGCAACTAAATTGTTTACCAGTTTGGTATGGACACAAAGGGTATATATCTGCTTTTAACTTTTGAGCTCTAACTTTAAAAGTAAATAACAAAATTGTGGAGAGAAAGAAATTTATGTAGACATTTGTTCATCAATATTATTACTGAATATAACCTGTGCATTTTTCAAATGTGTTGATTCTTCTTGAAATTACTTAAAATAATGTGTTATAACATACATGTCTTTTGTCAGCATTATGAGGACCGCCCTGAGTGGTGTAGTTTCGTTGCAAAAGAGTTTCTGCCTACTGTATCTTATCATAAATTCTTTAGTACTTACCGTGGGAAACTTCTTCAAGGTGTATGGTTTTCCCAGTGCAGCCATATTGCTGATCGTATCGGGCCACAACAAATACTAAACAATTTATAATCATGAAGATTATGAAGATGCTAAAGTTTGAGTGTTTATAAATAACTTTCCTCTTCTTACCAGCTCGGTATGGATAGCGAGACGATTATTCGCCTACCAACTCGGAATGAGTACAAGAGTGAAACATTGTTTACCGGGTCGGTATGAAACGTCAGCGAACCAAATAACCCTCCTTCCAGACCAAACTATCTCGCATCAAAGAACTACGAATCAAACAACCTCCAACCAAACACACTGCATCATAAGCTACTTTCCTTTTGGCATAAATCTTAGGTAATCTTTCCTTACTTCAGTTAGATGGGGGCATGAAGTGAGTTTGGTAGCTAACTTTACCTACAGTGTAAAAGTAACATGCACTATATAGTCAAGGTGACTGCTTTTGGGGAAGCATATCAGAATCCTTGTGGTCAAAAAGGGGGAAGGTAGAATTCTCACTCGTGTTCCCTTAGCTGATTGTAAAGGAACACACTACTAACTGATAAGTGAGCTGAAATTATCTGAGATTCATGCCAAAAAGAAAGCAGCTAAAGAACCTCTGATTAAAAACAAGCCTAGGAGAAAGCAAGCAAGATTTAAACAATTCCGATCTAAACAATTCAGGACCAAACATTGTTTTATAATTTTTGAATATTAAGTCTTAACCAAAAAACTTTAGTGCTGAAATACGTGCCTAGGTACCTGATTTTACATACTTTTCTGGTACGAGATTTCTGTTTTACTAAATGTTTAAGGTTTAAAGCGAAAAGAAAATTCGACAATATCGTATCAATACTTTATATTTTACTTGGTTGAGGTTCTTAGGGATTTTGGTTATATAGTGAGTCTCATCTAAGATGCAATATTTATTAGTTGAATTACATTGGTTACCACGCAACACAATTGTGTTTTATTGTGTATTATTTGTTGCTATGGATACAAACTTTATGTACTGGAAAATGCCCCAGATAAAATGCAATATTACTTAGTGCATGCTTATTAAAAACAGTAACATTACAAAAGTTACAAATTGAAATATTTACAGTAAATTCTCAAAAATTTCATCATTAACAGCTAAACAACAACCTTAACGATTATAATAATAGTATATTATTCAATGAGCACATAATGTAAGCTATTATTCAAGAGAATGAAGAATGAAGAAATCATCCGAGTAATAATGCCCATTATGTGCAAGTCGAATACGACGTTTTATCTACGATTCTAACACTTCTGAGGAAAATCTGGAGGTTGACTCCCCTGAGGGAGGCGATGTTCAAATTCTTAACAGAATCCGAAGCATTTTTGTGCATCGTTAACTAAGCTGGCTTTGCCGTTGTTTATTATTTCCACATTTCTTTGTTTCTAAAATCAAAAATTGTAGATTGTGGTGCATAATTTAGTGTTTTTCAAGAGAAAATGATAAAGATATTTCTTGCACGCCTCCACAGATTGCGAAAGTAGAGGAGGAGATAACTTCTTTACACCTCTCCCAGAAAAATCGAGAAAATTGTATGATTATAACACTTTGTATTTTTTTTATATCTATAAATAGGCAACCGACAAAATACCGCCAGTGAATAAAATCCATAAAACACTAGTGTTTCATGAGTATGATTATATCCCTACGGTTACGCGTATAACGACTAAATTAGTGAAGAGTCGTTGATTGAGAAGCTGCTTTAATTGTATGTTTAAGTTCTTTTAAATCTTCGATTGTTTTAAAAAAACCTCAGAAAAAAGTCATTAGGTGAAAGATCTGATCAATAAGGTGGTCGGTTAATTTTCCCTCCGCGTCCTATCCGACGACATTAGGAAATTTCCTATTAAGGTAATCGTTTACTGCTCGATGATTGTGCGCAGGACATCCATCGTGTTTAAACCATTCATCATTATCCAAATTTGGAGCATTGAAAGCCGGAATTATTTGACTTTGTAGTAGTTCCAGGTACTTCTTCCCATTAACACTTTCGCGGACACTTGCCCATACTGATGGTGGGCTCGTAGAATCACACTAGTTTCAACAGCGTTTTTCAGAGTTAAGGTTATAAAAATTCCATGTGCAGGGACAATTTACAATCAATTGTGTGTTTTCCTGGGACAGTAGACCCATACAGAACGTGCTAACATATGCAACATTCGACGGCATTTACCGCTTTGCTTGAATAACAAACTTTGGTCTTGGACGGCATATACCGTATTGACCGCGAACGTAATAAGATTGCCGTCAATAAAGAATTAAGTAATAATATTATTGTCCATCGAGCCAGCCGAAACATTTACTTTTGATGAAACCTGAGTTTACTTTCTTTGAATAGATATAAAATATTCCTGCTCCAGTATACAACATTTCGAGGATTAACTTCTCCTGTCTTTAAAAAATAGCATCATCGACAAACAAAATTTTATTTTGAAAATCTGGATTTTCATTAATTGTTTCAAAAAGTATTTCACAGAAGGTAATTATTTTCTTCAATTCTGTAGACTAACTGATTTCCTATTTCTTTATTTCTAGCAGATTTGAGCCTTCTTCTTTTATGATGATTTGTATTTATACGTCCATTGTCTTTTCAATTTCAAAAATCTTCTTGAAATCGTCAAAGGATTTGGTGTTGCCCATTCAGGGAAGGAATTAGCAAAAAAATCAGATACAGCATTTAAACTTAATCCAGAATTACCCCACGTCACTATTTGAACTTTCTTTTCTGTGGTATACATGTTAAAATTTTAATTAACTATTTAATATGACAGCAAATAACCATTGTATTGCATTTGAAATGGGACAGTTTTTATTACTGTTGTTACAAGGAAACAATAACAATACATTGTTTGAGATAGTTTCTATGAAAATAAAAACTTTGATGAAAAATGAATTTTGCATCTTTTAAACCCATGTCACACTATCAGTCAGTTTGGTCAAACTTGACTATCGGTCTGAAACAATGACGTCATACTTTTAGTTTTGTCAAATTTTCTAAGTTTTAGAGACGTTTCTAAATCCATCAGTCAGTTTGATGCGATGACATTGCTGCATTCAGCACATTTAACGTCAAAACTGCATTTAAAGATTTGACAAAGAAATATTTAGAACATGTTTTTTACACGCAGAATTAACACGATTTTTAAATCGCGCGAAACCAAGAAGGTTATAGCGGGTTATTCGTGTTTGTTTTGCTTTTCGTTTATTTTCATCCTGCTTCAATGCTAATAATAATGTTGAAACAGCTACTACCGCTTTTTTTTGTTCATTGTTACAAAATAATACCAACTCACCTGGTGTTTGTATACACAGATATCAAAATGAATTATTATATTATTAAAAAATAATAACGAATTATTATTCTAAAAATTATTTATAGTAAAAATATAATTATTACATTTTTTTGTGGTCAGTAGTGAATAAGAAATAAGAAAACAACAAAATGTAAAGCAAATAATAAATTAATTTAAGATTCTAACTTCATAAAATTTAAAAAACACGCAGTATTTTTGTAAATACCAACGCAAATACGGCTACCTAACCTCACAGTTTGACCAAACTATTTTATTTATAATGTGACTACCCAGTTTGATACAAACTTGAGTTTGTCAGTTTTGACGTCATCATTCTAGATTGATAGTCAAGTTTGATCAAACTATTTGATAATGTGACCAGGGCTTTAGCTGGAATCCACTTATGTACAAATGATACCTTCGTTCATGTTCATGGTCTATATTATAATTAGTACTAACGCCAAAAAACAACACAAAATATAAACCTCACGGTCAAGAAATAAATAGCATAATTAATACTCTATTGTGTGTTCAAACACCCCAGGTGTTTTTCTTCTGTAATTACTTCAGTATCGAAAAGATCTTTGAGATCTACAACAGTGTTTACGTTTAGAATGTCGAGTCTAAAACAGTACTCACTAAATTCATTTTTCTCAAAGCAAAAGAAAAGTTTTGGTTTTTCTTTTGTAACTAAAAATTGGAACAAAATATACGTATCCGCAGTAAGAAAGACCAAACAAATCCGTCTTGAGCAAACAATCCCGAACTAGCACTCCTGAGGCAAAAAAGCTTAAATCAAGCAGTCACTGACCAAACAACTCCAAATCATACAACCCCGAACGAAACAAGTCTGGATTAAATAACTTTAGACTAACTCAGAATTAAACAATTTCTAATTAAAAATATTAAAAAATACGCATCCATCAACTGTCAGCTGCTGATTGGTGGAATGAGTCACTTACTACAATCTCCACAACGAGGCTTGTAGGTAGAATGCAATAAATAATGTATTAAAAAAGTTAATAATGAATTATAAAAAAGTTTTATTAAAACCAAGAAATTTTGTAAAATCTAATTTTACTAGAAAATGACGGATTCTAAGCGAAATTGGATGTGAATTCAAAAATGCCGACTTAATTAGTTCTCTAGTGGCCTAACATAACACATGGGCTGAAAAGTCCCAGGCCTAACAAAGAAAACACGGTTCTTTTTGTTCAACTTTAGCTTTATTCATCAACGTAATTTCCATCAAGAACAACGCAATCATTCCAGCGCCGCTCTAACATTTCAATACCACTTTTGGAGAACGATTTATCTTTTGCCTCAAAATAGGACTCAGTTTCAGCGATAACCTCTTCATTCGAGCGAAATTTCTTACCGGCAGGCATTTTTTTTAGGTCTGCGAACAGCCAGTAGTCGCTGGGAGCCAAATCTGGCGAATACGGTGGATGTGGGAGCAACTCGAAGTTCAATTCATGTAGTTTTGCCATTGTTTTGATTGACTTGTGACACGGTGCGTTATCTTGATGAAACAAAATTTTTTTCTTTGCCATATGCGGTCGTTTCTTTGCAATTTCGGCCTTCAAACGCTCTAATAACGCTATATAATATTCACTGTTGATGGTATTTCCCTTCTCAAGATAGTCGATGAATATTACACCACGCACATCCCAAAATACCGAGGCCATAACCTTTCCAGCCGATTGTTGTGCTTTCGGCCGCTTTGGACGAGGTTCGCCAGTTGCTGTCCACTCAGATGACAATCTTTTGATTCCGGAGTGAAGTGATGGATCCATGTTTCATCCATTGTCACATATCGACGCAAAAATTCCGGTTTGTTACGTTTAAACATGGCCAAACACTGCTCAGAAACATCAACACGTTCTTGTTTTTGGTGAACAGTGAGCAAACGCGGCACCCACTTTGAGCAGAGCTTTCTCATAGTCAAATGCTCATGCAATATAAAGCCAACACGTTCTTTTGATATCTTTACAATGTCAGCTAACTCACGCAACTTCACTTTTCGATCATTCAAAACGATTTTGTGGATTTTTTTGATGTTTTCTGGTGTTAAAGCCTCATTTGGACGTCCACTGCGTCTCTACGACCACGTTTGAAGTCAGCAAACCAACGTTTTATTGTTGTTTCTGATGGAGCGGAGTCCCCATAACACTTTTCAAGCCATTGCTTCGCTTGAACGGTATTTTTCCCATCAAGAAGCAGTGTAAAATTAAAACACGAAATTATTTTTGATTGATTGTTTTAAAAATAACAAAAGTAGCGTCACTCTTAGCACAATAACTCACAAAATAATGAATAGAATATCATGAAATTTTAACAGCTGTCTTTTGAAGGTTAGTACTAACTGAAAAAGCGGTGAATGCAATAGAACTAGCGCCATCTATTTGTTAGGCCTGGGACTTTTCAGCCCATGTGTTAGCACATAACACGGCCAAGTGTAAAACGTGATAGAAAGATAGATTTTCTGCAGTAACAACAATGTACAAAACTCCACACGGTTATGATATTAAAGAAATAAGAATTTTGTTGGGTAACTCTTGACACCCTCTACATCTTGAAAGTTAAACGTTTTTCGATATAAGTTTATATGACAAAGTACTCTTATTTTTTGATGTTCTATAACCTACCGGAGTTATGAAAATTCAAATTAAAACACCCTGTGTATTCTGTTCCATATGGCAAGTGGAAATATCTCCATAAAAAGATACTAATCACTTTAAAAAAAGATCGTGTTATAGAATAATATCAAGAAAGAGGAACTCTGAAATATTGACTAATGATGTTATTCATGTGTTTGAAAATTATAGAACTCTTACAAACTTAAAATCGGTTTTCCTGTAAATTTGAACTTTCGATTTATTGAGAAAGAGCTCAAATGGTATTATCTTAAATATTGTGACCAAATGCAACAAAATAGTCAATCTTGCCTATATTTTCCAATGTTGAACTGTAACATATTGTTATTTATCAAAAGTGTTAAATGCTGGTACTTCGACGTTTCTTAGATTAAATTCTGTTGGATGAATAATGACTAAAAAAATTAAAGATATTAAGTAACAAGAATAATACGCATGCACAATATTTATTTTATGCATTATTTAAGTACACAAAAATAAATAGTACATATTATTATTATCATGCTAATATAAAATGTATGCTTTTCCATTACTACACATTAAGTCACATATTCTAAAGCAAAAATATAATTTTCATCAATTCAGTCGGGGTCGATTTTTCATATCTAACGCTCGTGTGCTCATTTTTCTTGGGATGGAAACCATGGTTGACAGGCGTCAATTGCAATTTCGCATAAAGCAGAAAGAGCCTTATTTGCATTGTCATATTCTGAAAACATTAGGTCAATATTAATATTTTATACCTTGCGAAAGGATAAAAAGTATAATAATATATGTTTGAACTTAACAAATTGATATCTTTTATATAAACGCATGTAGTTTAATACGTTTTCTCTTTTGTTACCTACTTCTACTAATACTTATTAATAGTAGGCCTATCTTTTGATAAATTTCAAAAAAGTGTCTAGTTAGAAATTTCAAAAAATAATAGATAAATAGAACACATTACTAACCTGCAGTGACTCCACGTTTTCCAAAAATGGAGCCGTTGAAGGGTGGTTTGCGGTAAGTACCTTCAGCGCCCATAAACCAAGAGATGAACACAACAGCGACCAACACAAAGGTAGCCGTTCTGATGTAAGCGAATACCATTTTGCTGCACAGAAACAATATTTTGTTAATGCATTTATTATTAATATTTACCAATTTCATTTATTTGGACATACAGCAAAATTTATTTCCAAGTAAACTTTTTGCTTTTACAATTTAAGCGGAAAACTCACCAATTGAAGTGGTTTTATAGATCTGAGGAAGTATTCCTGTTTGATACTTGATGAAGGAAGGAACTGATTTTATGACAACCGGACATAGTTTATATAGTGCTGCAAGGGGTAAAATGGAATTCTCGCGCATGTTTTCGCCACAAAATGGATTAGTAATCCATTTGCGGTGCTATTACTTTATAATTTAATCACTCGCCACATCTACTTGCATTAGAAACACATTCTAGCCAGATTAAAAGCATTTTTACAGCTTATTGATACTTTTTTTTACTTTTTCTTGTCATTTGCATCTGAAACGGCTCTATATTTATCAGCGAGTCTACAATTTTATTTTAGTATAAAAACATCAGTAACAGATTAGCCCTTTGATAAATATTTAACCCTTTTAAAATATAGTTTATTTCTATTTAAACTTGCAAATGGTAATTACACTGTTGGTATTTTAAAACATCCTAGTATATTGAAACAAATTATTATTATAGCAATCTTTTCTTTACAATTCATTGGTAGGCAATATAAATCTTCTGTCTGCGGTTTCGTTATTGTTCACCCCGTGGGAAATTTGAAACAAATTTGTTATTAATTTTCTATTATCCCTGTGAGAGTTTTTCCAGCGTTATTTAATTTTTTGTTTTTTTTTTAATCATTAATGACCTAACGATAAAATTCTAACGTTTTATAACGAAATTTTTAAATATTTGTGAAGGTCTAAAAGTCAAAATAGTTAATTTAAATTGAAATAGCAATTTTCATTTTCTCAATATCTGTCCCTTATTAGACTTTGTGAATTCTTCCTGAATATTTTCAGTAACTGCACTTAAAAAGAGATAAAACGGACAATTTCCGTTTCTTTGTTCTAATTCTGTGTGTGTTTTAGACAATCTGTGTATTATAAATTACTGAGGTCCCATTTAATAGAGCAAGGTCAAGTAAGTTTCAGTTAAATACGATGTCTAATTAGTGTCCTAATTTCATTTTTAAATTAAGGACCGAATTAGTATCTGAATAATCCACAGTAGAATAAAAACCGAAATAATTACTGATTTTTGTTAGAATTTTGTTAATATGTATGTATATTTTAGACTACGATAGCACATTTATGATACGGGCCACCGTAGTTAGCCCAAAAAAAACAAAAAAAGTTTATATCACTTTTAGTTAGACCACTGTTCTAAAACATCTGAGTTTTATATAATTTAGATGTTCAATAATACAGGCATTGCGAGCTTCTCCTGGATATCTTGAATATCGTTAATTTAATTTATATTTATCATAAGAAATACAACTAAACCAATTTCGAAGTCATTGCCAACCCCAAAATGAAGAAATCATATATCATGGACGTATCTTCTTATGCGATAAGTAATAAAACTCTAAAGACAAAAAAAACTAATTTCCCCTAGATACGAGGACTAATCTGTCATTGGCGAACTTATAGAACGTAGTAGGTAAACAGTCTTTATAATAGCGTTTCTCACTTTTTCTTTTCGGATAATGCATATCATCATTGTTAACAAACTTGTATTTAACACTTCTCTCCGAGACCGCTACAATCAGCACTTCTTCAAGCATAGCTAATAGAGCTGTTAGTTTCAGTAACAATTACGTAATGATTCTGAATCTTCACCTAAGTACTTACAAAGCTACTTACTGTAAAAATCCCTATTTGCAATCTATCAGTTGCGAAAAACTTCTAAGAAAACTATAACTCAACGCTTCTGGTATGTAAGATGGTCAAAAGTAACTATAAACCCTACTCCATAAATATCATCCGTAAGACTTTGACCAGACTTTAGAATTTTACTTTATATCTGTACAGTTTCTAAAACTACTGAGAAAATGCTACCTATTATTAGACTAACCTCAAAGGCGCTCGCAAGATTGTTTCCAGGGGGGTGCAAAATAAAGATTGCGGTCCAATTCCATGTTTGTCCACAGCATAAAATTATTTTTTTGT
>VTPC01005851.1:0-10237 GCA_011009095.1 Ignelater luminosus
ACAGAATGAATGTTTATAAAACTTTTATTGAAAATTTAATAATTTAGATAACTACAACCAAATAATAAAACTTACACAATAACTGTACTAACAATATCAAAATAAAATGTAATTCTACTTTATTACACTCTACCTCTCAGATTGATTATTATTATTATTATCAAAAACGTTTTTCTAACATTTAACAGCAAATCTAAAAATCCCACTTTCTCAAAACCTATTAAAATCTGTAGTTATAATATATGCGTTCATGTAATTATACAATTTTACAGAATTCCCAGCAGTTATAAAAGTATAAAGTTCCAATGAAAACACAAGAAAAGAACTTGTGACAGAGGAAGGGTGTAATTTTTAATTAAATTCAAACACATGGTGATAACGCACTAATTCCTACAATTAATAAGCGAATGAAGAATAAGACATTTTTGTACATATTAACGTAATAGAATATACATTTTTCAAAAAGCAGTAGCAATAATTTCTGCTACTAATCTAAGTAAATGTTTGTTGTGTATTTTTATCCAACTGACAAAAAAAATTAAAAGAAATCTAAAGAACTTAATTACTTATACTAGATAGTTGTAGTAAACTATATTAAAAATATGATAGTTTAGTTCACGGTATCTGTAATGCTCTGTCTCCATGTAGCATGAAAAGGAATCTTCAATATCTTAACACGCGTAGTGGGTAGACTTTGCAATAACAATTTCTGTAAATTTGGTAAGGGTAATATTTCAACTTGGGGTGGATCTTGTGCAGGAGGAATTTCAAGATTAGCCCCGTCCCTCAAAAGAGGGACTGGTTTTAATACAGGTATACTGTCACCGTTTCCAATAGGTCGCTTTTCTTTCTTTTCTTTTTTCTCTGGATCTTCACATTGATCCACAAACAGCTCAGTCACTCGCAATAACTCTAACGTAACACCCCACACAAAATGCGATAGAGTAGTTTGCAAACGTAAAACGCCACCCAACACCATATGATTTGTTGTTGCACTTTGAGAAATGTACGTAGGAATAATCAACAGCTTCTTTATATTGGTACAAGCTCCTAATGCCTTATCAAAACCAGTTTTTATATCAAAGTTAACAAGTTCAAGTTGTTCCAAATGAGGCATACTTTTAACTGCTTCTAATATTTCAAACGTGTAACAATTCCCTTGTCCTTTTTCTAAACGAAGTTTCTCGAGTTTGTTCAGTCTCGTCAAGATTTCACTACCAAATGTTTTAGGGAAATCGGCACATTCGCCTAAATCCAGCGATTCTAAGTTTCTAAGGTCAGCAATTACATCGATATTTAGTTTATTTAAATCTTTTATGGATGTTAGTGATAAATGCTTCAATTGCTTAAGGTCTGCCAATGCAGTTAAATCGGATTTAAGAACAAATCCACTAGTCGATTTTAATCTTAATTCTTGTAGATTTTTCAAAGAGCTCAATGGAGCTAAACTAATGCTTTCACACTTAATTGTGACAGCGTTAATAACTTCAAGTTTAGGATTACTCGAAGCCAGCTGTTCTACAACGGCAGCGGGACATCTACACAGTTCAATTTTTCTTAACGACTCTACTTTTTTGATCACCCTCGAGAATTCTTGCCAAATATCATCGCTACTATTACTCGGCAAAAGCATTTTCCGTAAGTCCAAATGTGTTGTGCTATGTTTCTCTAAAGCGTCGGCCAAACCTTCAAAACTGTGTATTTGTGAATTTTTCATACGTACAGTTCTCCATAATATAGGATGACTCGCGATATCCCTCCACATAGAACAGACACAACTGGCACGCAACAAGTCTTGCATTTTTAAATACTGGAATACATATAGCAGAGTGTTGTAACCGTACGCTACATTCTGCAGGTAACTATCCATGAAGTTGGAGTCCTCGGCGGCCAATTCGGAAGCGGCGGCGGCGGCGGCGCTGGATTTTTGGGATGCTAACCGCTTAGATTTCTTAGAGGCGGGTGTGCTTCTGGAACAATTTTTTCAAAATAGAAATTTGAATTTGGTTAACAAATTTCGATAGAAAAATTGAAATAAGTTGAAAAAGTGTTAATTACCAAGAAATCTTTTCATTTTTAATTTGTGACAAGGTTAGAATTTCTTAGTAATGTTAACTTTCGCATGCTAAACATTTTCTATTTGCAAATCTGAGATTTTATAGCATTTGTGTTCTGAAAGATCTAGGGAAAAAAATGTAAACTAGAGATCTGGGCTGTTCAAATTTTGACTAACAGAAAATGATGAAATTATGATGAGTTGACATTACAAACTTTTTGGTGTCCAGATAAAGACGGAAAACAAAACGTATACTGGACTTAATTACACTGCCGAATTTGCTAATAGAAAATATTTCCATTGGCCATTATGATTTGGACTAATAAAAAAATAATTTAATGTTACAAAACTAGAGCTGGAACAATTATCTGATGAAAAAACGTTTATATCTTAGATCTTATAAGATCATAAGAAGTTTTGAAGTTTTTTTTGTTTTTTTTCCTCTCATTTAGTATTTTCACGAAGGTTCATTCCAAAACTCACTTGATTGATCTATAATGAATAAGGCAAGTTTTATTCATTTGTTATTTTGTGCACAATCCCTCAATAAAGCATTTAACAACAGAAACATAATTAATTGGCGCATCAGATGGAACTGCAAATAAGATAGATACTTTCCATTCTTTTTAAAGTAAGTGAATTTAATTGGAAATTTAGACGCCTCCACCATAATGTCACGTTATAAATTTATAGATTTTTCTTTTCGACTTTTAACAATATCTCATCACAATTGAATTGCAAATGTAACACAATTTAAGCCTAGACAAGCTAATCTAACCTAGCTCGTCAATATAACAAAGAATTAGGCACTCTTTCGAATGTGATATTAGAAAGCAAGGAGGAATCTATTGTATTTACTCTCGAATCAGGTCAAACAACCTCGACTATAAATTTAAAAGAGAATTTAGGATTGTTCATCATAATGCCGATCTATTAAAACATAAAAATTTATTTTAATTTTTATCAATATCGCATTGCAACAAGATTATGGATATAATTTAATCTTAACCTATCAATATCATAAGATTTCTAGACACCTTTGTCAATGCCAATATTATAAAACAAAGAATTACTATGCATTTTAACTAGAACCTAACCTAAATTCTAAATTTCAAGAAAACTTGAAAAATCATCCACCATAGTGTTATATCATAAAATTCAGACTATCCCCCCCCCCCACTGTTTTTCTTAAATTTATAGCAAAATTTAACTGCAATTGGATGATTCAATAAAATCGTTCAATAAGATTAATCTAAATTTTACATTATAAATTACGAATTTATTGTGTTTATATCAAATAAATTTAAATCTAGCTAGAAATATTGATTGCCCAGCTCTATATTGACAAAGACACTCATTCGTACCATAAATAATTTTTCATATCAATTTAGAATTATTTTAAAAAGGCCAAGGTCAAATTCAGAACACAACATAATCATTGAATAAATATCCTCATATTTTCTTATCTCTCCAAGTCATTAACAATTATTATTGTTATTATTATATCGCTGAATTCAACCTTTTTAAAATATGTTTTGCAATAACAAAATTAATCAATGTATTGGAATTGTTTTGGCTGAAGGAAGGATTGAAAGGAAATGAAGCCTGCAAAAATAAATTAAAATTAGAGTGGGCAAAGATTTAAAAAACATAACAATAAAATGGACACTCACTCTTGATTTTCATTTTCCTTGGTTTGATCGGGATTTTCTTCCGAAGAAATTTTAGAGGTATCATCATCTTGAATTGCCTTATCTGTCTCCATATTTTCTTCTATGGCTAGAGGATCCTCGGGAAAGGATTGGGAAGGATGGGGTGGATGTTCGGGTGAAGGGGATTCGGTTTTGATTTCATTAATAGAAGGACCTAAGCTAGCAGAATCTAACGTACTGGTAATGTTAGTTGCACCTTCTGCAGCAATGTTATTTGTGAAATTGAAACCTAACATGGTGGTGCTTTCAGAAACACTACTATTTACAGGTTTATTAGAAGGAGCAGCGGCTGCTGCAATAGTCGGTGAGACAGATACGATATTGTGTTTCGGAATAATTATGAATTTTCGATTACCTAACATTTCAACATGTTGTGGTCTAGGAGGTGGTACCATTGGAGTGTTTTCAGAAATATTTGCAGAATCAATGTCCTGGCTAACTTGGATTGTGGAACTGGATGGAAACCATGTTGTGACAGAACCGACAATACTTTTATTTTCGTTTTGTACTGAGAGATGAGACGAATTTGAAGTTTCAGAGACTTTAATAAACTTTGGTAGAGTGGATACTAGTGAAGGTCGTGGGATTAAACGGGGCAATTTTGAAGTTATTGCTGCAGATTCTTGATTTGAATCGGACTGTGAATTTGACGGTGTGACTGTAGATTGTTCTGTGGGATCACTAGGGCGTGGAATTCTTTGCAGTTTAGGTAAGACAGTGGATTGTGTTACGACAGATTTAAGGGCATTTATAGGAGTTAATGGTGGAGGTGCAACTGTAGTAGTTGCACAGCCTGTGTTCTGATCTTGATCCAGCTGACAATTCTATAGAAAATAAACTTAAATTACTTTTTGCTACTTTGAAAAACAATTGCGAATAATTTTTATAATAAAAACTAGTCTGAAGATAATAAAATATATTTAAGTTAGTGCGTACCTTACACACATAGCCTTGTACAGTAGAATGTGGAGAGAGGCCAACACACTCGTTATGGTAGAGACACAGGCAAATACGGCACTGCAGTGTAGGAATTAACCCTGATACCCCCTGGCAGCGAATGGAGCATGGCCGACACGGTTTGTCCACATCACTCAAACTGTAATGTGGTTTAGGTGTAGGACAGGAGTATAGGATAGGTGGACAAACTAATGTACCATACAGCTCAAAACTAGTTCCAATACGATTTTTTTACCACTTACCAAAACAAGTTTTCCCCATAACAATTTACAATTAAGTGCGTAAATGTAAACTGCTATTAGGTTTGTTTTTTGTTATGAAATTTATTATAAAATAAGAGAAAAAAAAACTTACTTATTGCCACCTTTAGCGGGTTTTTTATTTGTGGAAGGAGATGTCCAGTTTGGTGGATATGTGCCAACTTCTAAGTCATCCTCCTTTTCTTTTTCTTTATTAGGCTTCTTTTCAGTTTTTGCTTTGTTTTGCTGATTTGAACGTGGTAGTTTGACCTAGAAGAAAATCCAATTTTAGATTATCTTCTTCATTTTTAATGAGTAAATATTCAGTTGCGGTTTGCAAAAAAAAATATAACCTGAATCACTAACTGAATGAAGATTGTAAAACGATATGATTTAACAGTTTTGATAAAAAAGAAAACTATATCAAAATGACAGTTGACAATGACAACAAATTTGAGATACATTTAAGAATATTTATATTTTTATGTAACATGCTTTAATAGTGCACGGGCTCTACCTTGATAACTCAAACAGAATATTTGGCACCACCTTCAATAAGTCAAACTTCTGGGGAATCCCCTAACTGTGTTTTTAACCGCTCGTTAACAAAATAAAGCAAGGCGATGCTGTCAGCCAATTTATTTAATTTAGCTCTGGAATAAATGAGCAGGGTATTAACATATCGTCAAAAACAATACATTGACGTTTAAAAGAAAAGGGTATAAAGACATGCGTTGCAGTTCAAAAACAAAAATTAAACAAACGAATGATACAAAACAGATTAAAGTGGGCTAAGGACCATATTAATCACACTAATGATTATTGGCAAAAGGTATTCAACAAGCTTTTGGGTTTTTTAGTTTTTAAAATGTTGGAGTATTTTACTTGTTATTCTGATGAAAGTCAGATCCAAATCGTCTTGGAACAAAACAGGTACGTACGTCGTTACAAAAACGAAAAGTACAATAAGAACTGCATCTGATAACAAGTCAAACATCCTACATCAGTCATGGTCTGGGGCGTTATAAGTCACTTAGGTCCTGGAAGGCTGTATTTTGTCAATGGGATCATGTGTCAAGACCAATACTTGGAATTCCTCAAAACCCAATTGCTGCCACAAATTAGAGATTGGTATGGTCGCCCAAGTAAATGCATATTCATGCAGGATGGAACACCATGTCACAAGTCGAGGAGAGTTCTTGAGTTTATAAAAAAACAAAAGGATGAACCTTCTAGATTGGCCTGGAAACTCCCCAGACATGAGCTCCATCGAAAATGTTTGGAATGTTCTAAAAATGGAAGTGGGCAAGAAAAACGTTACCACAAAACAACAGTTAATGAACGTTATTGAAGACATTTGGATTAACAGCCGTTTACTACAGCAAACTATAATTAATTCAATTGCAAGTATGAACATTAGAATACAAGATTTATATAAATTAAAAAGAAAATGGACCAAATATTAGAAATAATTACTTTTTTTGTTTATTATAGTTAATTTATTATTAACAATCATAACAAAGTTACTTTTAAATAATTTTCTTATCATTTTCTCACTATTCTTTAAAAAAATTAAGTGTCCATAATAATCTGTCCACCCACTATATAAAAAGAATTGGAAGCACAGGGACAATTAATATAGAAGAACAATTAATACTTATGCAGATAATGTAGTATTTGTCATACGAACCAGCACAACACCAAGATAATTGTGTTCAGAATTTCTTAACCACGCAAAGAGCATAGGACTAATAGTAAATGAATAGAAACCCCGGACGGTGGGTAACCGTGGACATTTAAATTTCTAAGAAACCAATCACGTTGCATAGGTAAAACTTTATTTTAAATGTGCACCCTCTAGATTAAAAACAAATCCAGCTCAGTTGCGGAGTGGGCGCGAGTGAGTAGTGTGTGTTTTGTTCCAGCAAAAATTTTTCGTCGCCCCTGTCAAACTTCGTTGGAGGTTATCAAGTACCTATAATAAGTAAGTGTGTGTACTTGTATATTGTTTAAAGTTATAGAACATTAGATATATTTAAAGTTTATAATAGTATACCTCTTTGTAACATTTCTTGTACGATTTAAGAGCTATGTCTAAAAATGTTACATGATAACGAGCGGATACCCTCGGACACGATAATGTCGGATACCCCCGGATATTATTTTAAGTTCTGAATTTCACAATAATTGTTCTAACGAACAACAGTTGTTATGACAATTTGCTTATTTGTGGAAAGTATTGTAAAATAGTGTTTCTATCGACGAAAGTTTTGAAAAGTGGAAAAGAGATTGCTTACCAACCGAAGTTGGGACGATTTGAACCCACATTTTCTGGGAACTTATCTAAACAACTCTATGAACACGTTAAAGAACTTGACAATCATCTGATGCCATTGAGTAGAAAGGAGTTTTTGAAATTACCATTTGATCTAGCAGAAGGTCTCAAAATCCCTCATAGATTTAATAAAGAGAAGGGAATCGCAGGAAAACTTTTTGTATGGTTTCAGAAAAAAATATCTGGATATTGTTTTAAGAACTCCCGAATCGACTAGCATTGCACGGGCTGTTGAGTTCAATAAACCACAAGTTGACCGTTTCTTTGACCAGCTTAATCACCTTCAAGGGAAATATGATTTCCCTCCTTCTTATATTTACAACGTTGATGAAACAGAGGTATCAAATGTGCATAAAAATGATAAAGTTATTTCGATAAAAGGAAAAAAACAAGTTGGCAAATTAACATCTGCAGAAAGAGGTCGAAATATCACAGTAACTTTTGCAATGAATGTCACTGGTCATTTTATACCTCCACTTTTCATTTTTCTTTGGAAGAAAATGGATAAGAATGGTCGCTTGATGATAGGAGAAAGTATTGCTGTTCCACATGAGAGCAGCTGGATGAACGGTGACATGTTCTTGCAATGGTTGCAGCATTTTAAACAGCATGTTCAACTAACAGAAACGAATCCTGTCCTCTTAATTTTAGATGGCCATGCTAGTCATAAAGAGCTGACAGTTATAGAATATGCATGTAAATATGACATTCATATACTGAGCACACCACAGCATACAACTCATAAGTTACAGCTGTTGGACAGGACATTTTTAAAACCTTTTAAGGTTGCATTTGCAACTGCAAGTTCAGCATGGATGAGACAAAATCCTGCGGCTAGAATCACTGATTATGATATTGCCTTCAGCAGAGCAGCTAGGCTCGACATAGCAGAAAACGGGTTCAAATGCACAGGAATTTATCCTTTCAATCCTGAAATCTTTACTGACATTGATTTTTTACCATCATTGATGACAGACGTTGCGCAAGAAGTTGCTTCTAAAGAAAATATTCCCAATCAACCTTCAGCAGCACATTCTTCATCGCCAGTACCCTCCACTAGTCATACATTTACTTCAACTGAACCAGTGCATTCAACCAACACGACAGATTTATTAAAACAGCTGTTAGCACTTCCTGATGTGTCAAAGAAACGCTTAGTAACGCGGGCTTGAAAAACTCAAAGGAGCGAGATTTTAACATCTTCACTGTATAAAAAAGATGTAGAGGACAAACAGAATAGACAAGGCAATAAAAAAGACGAGGCAAAAAAACAAAAAGGTGAAGGAGCTAAAAAGACAAAGAAAAATATTTAAAGTCTTTCCGAATAAGATCGAGGAAAAGAGACTGAATGAATCATATGCGGAGAAACTTTTGAAGAAGACTGGATTCAGTGCTATGAATGCAAAAACTGAGTCCATGAAGATTGTGTTTTTATAGATTCTTCAGATATTCATTATTATTGTGAAGAAAGAAACGATTGGGCCACCATTGTTTATTATGTCCGGGGCTACCCGCCATATTTTGTGTATTTTTAATATATTTCGTTAAAAAATTTTGTTATGATTACTAATTTTTAATTAATATGTTTGAAAAAGTTCCTAGTTTCATTTTGAGACTAAAATCAAGACAAAAAATTTGTTTATTGTATTTTTATTTGCAATTCATTTAAAGGGGATCACAACACAAAAAACAAGTTTGTCTCAAAATGAAGTTTTCAGGTATTTATATTTGTGTGCAATTTCTCAGAAGTTTATCTGATAGGATAAGGAAGTTATGAGCAATCATTGATATGTGTGTGACGTCAAACTGCCAGGTGACTGCGACAAACGCTCAAGTTTTATATGCGTTGCGTTCGCATTCAGTGATGTTTTTACAAGCAGTTTTTTATCAGATTTTAAATTTAATTTTAAAATGCCTAGTTGTGCGTACGGTTGTGTTTTCCTGTTTTTACTTATTTTAATCTTGTAACTATCCCTAAGCTGGTAAACCACTGCTCACTTTTTTAAATCCAACATAACTCCCGTTTTCGTCTGGAAAACATTGTCTAATTTTATTTACTTTGCATGATGGTATTTCAATGCGATTATACCTTCCAATTGTTGTCCATGCATTTATCCGCGCAATAAATTGTTTATATGCTATATAGCGCCAGGTTTTATTTAAAACACTTTCTGCAGTTAGCAATTGCTTCTTAAAACGACTTTTTGTTTTTAAAGCAGGATTATGTCTAGCCAACTGCAGTACTTCCTTATCTAAAATCAATTTTGAAAATTGTGGACACTCGGTAACACAACGAAAATTGTCAGTTTTAACTTTTTTCATGCATTTCTTTTCACTATAACACGCGCTTTCTTCATCAGTTAACACTCTTTACAGTTTCCACATTTACACCAACTAATTTGTCCTGCTCTTGATGTGGTATCTACATATTCATTAGAATCACTGTCATCACCTACTTCCTCAAAATTCTCACGAGTAGGTTCAAACTGGTAAGGTCTAATAGGTCTAATTTCTGGCCTGATCTAGCAACGTGCCATTACGCAGGGAGAAACATGGAGTTTTTAAAGAATCATAACATCGACTTTGTAGAAAAGAAGAACAATTATTAAAAGAAGATACTCTGCCAGATCACTGCCAGCAAAAGATTTAAATTCATTTAAAAGGATAATTAAAAAAATCAGTACAGAAGTGGTCCAAGAGAGTAGCGAACAGCGTATGAAGAACATTAGGCTAAAGCACCAAGTTGGTAGGGATGGGTTGTATGGTCCTCTTAAAATTATAAACTAATTTACATTAACTGTTCATTGTACAATTTAAGTTTAAGTTAAATATGTTCGCTAGTTTTGAAGAATAAAAATTTCTAAATGAATTATCCAATTTCACCTATCACACTTTAGTAATATGCAGTTATTAAAAGACAGAAATTTAAGTAAAAAAA